>JAUMHM010088094.1:0-10032 GCA_032362435.1 Melikaiella ostensackeni
AGAGAAGTATAAAATAAGAGTATTATGGAGCTAAAATATACCTTACACATATTTGTCAAAAACTTTATGGAAATTGAAAGTATGTATTAGACCTTAAAATGATGCAATCCTTAATCCTAGCTTCTACTTTATGACAGACTCTACAGATGATAAATATAAAGACGATTTTTATATACATGCCCCTCAATAATTATATAAAAAATAAATATAACAATTTTCGAACTTCTCCATGTACATTGTCGCAATAAAAATTAAATTCTACTGTAAAAAAGCTCCTAAAGACGGTAGACTCATCTATTACATGATGCTATTACATATGTAAAAGTTTTGAGCAGTTTTTTCAACTACTTACCCTATTCGCCAACTAGAAGAACGTTTTCTTTATTTTTATAGTATTTTTATGAGTTTCTTAGCAAAGGTACTTGGGAAATATGCCAGAAGACAGTTGTCTTCTTTTGCTTGCCAGCAACTCATATTACATATTTTCTAATACAGACCAATCAGAACAGCTCTCATGTTTTTTCTATATATTTTTGTCGACAAGATTCTTTTTTTTATAAGTTTGCACCATTAACACCATAATTAACACATTGTACAATGTGATACAACAACAAATTTCGCCTATTTCTGTTTCAGAATTATATATAAATCTATTGAAAACATAATGTGTAATAGAAAAGCTATCTAAAGAACCAACGGAAAAACATAAAATGCCATATTTTAAGTGTTTATTGGCATTTAAAAAAAGAAACACAAAATAGCAGAATGCAGGACTTAAAATTTCGATTCTCGGGTTTTCCGAAGTTATTCAACATTAAGCGAATTTTTTTTAAAAAGAAGTCTGATAACATTCTTTCCTATACTAGTACAAAGAACAGTTACAAAAAAAGTATAGACTACGAAAAAAATGAGTGGCTCATTTTACCCCATATGCCCATCTCGCCCCACGCTACCCTATGCTTATAAATCAAGCTGGGTTCTTGAACAATTAGCACTGGAGGTTAATTACTTAATGTTCCTTAAATCCTTTCGTAATAATTTTAGGTTTCCTATTTTATTTTTGTGTAACCAGAAAGGAAGAAAGAAATAGTACCAGTACTTTAGTATTAATTGTCGATTTACTCCTAATTATTTATTTACGTTCTCTGTCAGGGCAATTGGCATTGACCCTGACAATGAGGCTATACGTGAGGCGTAACTTTTCGATTCTCTAAAAGTTCAAATGTTACAGACAGGCATCCAGAGTAAAAAGTTAATTTTATGTAAAAGAGGAAAACGGAGGTGCAGTAGTTAAGTTCAAGTTAAACAACTTGTAAAGTTTTCAGACGTGTCAGAGGTAGGCAGTGGACTGCTTTACAAGTTAAAGAACTGAATAAGGATATTATAGAGTGGAAGACTTATACGGTCTTACAATGATAATTATTAAAAAATGTGTAGCAATGCAAAAATTGCTTCCAAATTTAATGTTACGTCCAGAAGAATTAAAGTACGCTTCAGAATTTAATCATGTGTGTGTTCGAATATGCTAGGCAAAATACCCGCAAATTCAATTTTCAAGATCAACACCTCAAAGAATTGGCTTTTTAAACGGGGGTTCGCTTCTATTTTGAAGACCGTTGATCTGAACAGAAAAATTTGAGTAGAAGTTATAGAGCATAAAAAATACATTTTTTATAATGTATGCATTTTTCCTCTAAAACCATTATTTTACGAGGAAAATAAGATTCTTCAAAAATGATGCGTACTTCTAGCTAAAGAGGAGAGCTTGAAAAAATGACTCAAATTATTTCTGTGACCAGCCACAGGGGTGCCTTCCCCCCACGAGATATTGGAAAGGGGTAGGGGTGTGGCTTGAATTATTTTTGTGACCAGTCACAGGGGTACCTTCCCCCCACAAAACATTGAAAAGGGTTAAGGATATTTCTGTGACCAGTTACAAGGGTGCCTTCCCGTCTCCCCACGAGACGTTGGAAAGGGGTAGGGGTGTGACTCAAATTATTTCTGTCACCAATCACAAGGGTGCCTTCCTGGCCTTCCGCGAGGTATTGAAAAGGGTCAATATTTTCCTTCTTTTCTCGAAAAATAATGGTTTTTAAGAAAAAATGTGTATCATATAATAGGTGTATTCTTGAATAGCCTACAACTCATAATTGAAGCTTTTTTGCAGATTTTTATTATTTACTGAAATAAACAGAAAAAGCATGAAATTTGTATAGTTTCATCAAGTTTTGACCTTGAAAATGGAATTTGCGGGTATTTTTATCATCATATTCGTGATCAGCGCGTAAAAATACATCGGTGTTGTGAATTTTGAATTATTCGGAGGTACTCCCTCTTCCGAACTTTACCCAACAATTTTAAGTATTTTTTTTTACTGTGAAATTTTTTTTGCTAGAAAGCAGCGAGCCCCCCCCCCCTCCTCTGTGAGATTTGAAAAAAATCCATTTTTTCAGATAAGTGACCAAAAGGAGGAACTTATTCTTGTATTACTGTGTAGTATGTACGACGGCCCCCATCCGAGTATAACCGAACCAAGCGCCGCTTAACTTCGTTGATCCAACGAGAAGCGTTAAACAATTCCATGCGTCCAAGTGGACTACTTTTAGTCAGTTTTTCGACTTTTTAAATTTATTCACTTTATTGATTTTTTTCTTCCTTTATATTTTATTAAGTTCGTTGCAATAGAAAATGATTTACCTTTTTTAAATTTCAAATTTAAAGTTCTGGTGGAAATATATTTTTACAGAAAATACAATAAATTACAGTATGCCAAGGTTATCATGTGTAGTTTGTTGTACTTCATTATATTTTACTGCGAAAATATGTTTCTATCAGTTGGAAATTAAAAAATTGAAAGCGTTTTTAAATATGCAAACAACTTCTAAAAATAAATACATATGTAACTTTTGAAAGAAGAAAGTGATCCTGAGCAACATAGTTAAGGAAATTTGAAAGAACTAGAATTTTCTTAACCTTTCGCTTGAGAAGCCATAACTGAATAATTATTAATTGTTTAAACAATTGCAGAATATTTTGAACGAAAAATCTTTTTCCTTAATAATGATTAACTGTGTGTTTAATCGTAGAAAATTCTAACTTTTTATGAGTTACAGAAAAAAATCTTTTAAAGTAATCATTCTCTTTAAGAAATTTAAAATTAGTTAGAAAATGCTGGTAAACTTGTCAATATTTTCCGATATTTTCTTAAGTCTTCAAAATTGAACAAATTTAAATTTGGGGAATCAATATTTGGCAGATTCAAAATTAAGTTTTGCACCAAGCTTTCAATTTAGAATTGTATGCAATTTTCAATTATTTCAATTTGTAATTGGACAGTTTGTAATTTGAAATTGTTAAATTAGATAAAAATTGTTAGATAAAAATTGTTAAATTAAATAAGATAATTAATTTTTTTTAAATTGTAAAATAATATAAGAGGGTAGGGAGGAGTGAAAACAATTATTTTCTAAAATCTGTTTTTGAGTATGTGCAAAAGTTAAGATCCTATCAGGATAGCGCGTGATTTATGAGAAAAATTTTAGGTATCACTTTCGGCCACCACAGAGAGGTTGACAGATTTTTAAAGTTTGAAAAATAAAAAAATTTTCTATGGACTCATAAATTATTGCGAATTTTTCAAAGCTACAGTTTTCAATAACAAATAATAATATAAAATCATCTTTTAGAAAAAATAACGTTTGATCAATCTCGAATTTTTTGAAATACTAACAAAAATTACGTTTTTTTTTTGTATTTGATTAATAGGACACTTGTTTACCATTTTTTTCGAAGTATTTTTCATAAAATTATTTCTATTCGAACGGAATAAACACGCTGTTATTTTTTGTGCTGAATTGTGCTAGATTTTTGCTCTATTGTGCCGTCAGATATTTTAGAAAAAAAAAATTGGGCTGAATTCTGCTAGATTCGTGCTTTATCGTGCCGTAAAAGATTTTTTGAAAAAATGAAAATTTGAGCCCAAAAATCAGAAAAACATTTCTTTGCTGGCCTTGCCAATTGGTTTTTTCGAAAAAATAAAAATTGTGCTGAATCGTGCTAGATTTGTGCTCTATTGTGCCGTAAATTTTGTTTTCAAAAAATGAAAATTTGAGCCTAAAAATAAAAAATAAAAACATTTATATTAGCCGCGCCATTTTTTTTTGATAAAACAAAACTTGTTCTAGGAACTACCACACAAAAGTATCAGATTTTTGAAATTCATATTTTTGAAAATTTTGGGTCGGAAAACGTTTTATAAGTTCAAAAAGATTGCAATTTTTTGGAAAATATTAATTTGAGTGTAATTTGTCATGCGAGATAATTATTGTGCTAGCCTGGCACAGCTCACCACAAGTTTCACATTTTCGAAATTCGTATTTTTTTAAATTTTAGGTCAAGAAAGCGTTCCAAGTTCAAAAATATTGCATTTTTTTTTAAATATTAATTTGAGTGCAATTTGTCATTGAAGATAATTATTATGCTAGCCTAGCACAACTCAGCACAAGTTTCAGATTTTCGAAATTCTTATTTTTGAAAATTTTGGGTCAAAAACGCTTTCCAAGTTCAAAAAATTGCATTTTTTGGAAGATATTAATTCGAGTATAATTTATAATTTGAGGTAATTATTGTGCTAGCCCAGCACAACTTAGCACAAGTTTCAGATTTTCGAAATTCACACTTTTTAAAATTTTGGATGAGAAATTTTTTCCAAGCAGGTAGTTCCCACCAAAAGTTTTGTTTTGTCAAGAAAAAAAAAGTGGCGCAGCTGACAAATATGTTTTTTTTTATTTTTAGGCTCAAATTTTCATTTTTTGAAAACAAAATTTACGGCACAATAGAGTACTAATCTAGCACAATTCAGCACAATTTTCATTTTTTCGAAAAAACCAGTTGGCAAGGCTAACAAAAAAATGTTTTTTTGATTTTTGGGCTCAAATTTTAATTTGTTCAACAAAAATTTATGGCACAATAGAGTACTAACCTAGCACAATTCAGCACAATTTCATTTTTTCAAAATTTGAAGTTTGCATTGCCAACTTCCTGGACATCAAAAAACGTTACGTAATATATGGGCGTCCTCTTTTAACTTGAAATTATAACAATATATTGAGCTTTTTAACTGCAAATGATATATTTACCCAAATAAAAGGATTAAATTCTGAATTGTTCCATTTCAAACACTATTAATTTGAACTTATCTCATTTGAAATGATGGAGCGAGAGGGTGATTTGAGGAGTTGTGATAATGACGAGAGGGAGGGGTGATGGCTGAGATGATAAGCAGGAGGGGGGCGGGTAATGATGAGGAGGGAAGAAAGGGGGGTGATAAGATGCACAATGGGTAAGGAGTGAGATGATCGGGAGAAGGAGGAAGGTTGAGGGTAGATAGGGGACGAAAGAAGGGGAATTAAGTGGTTATAGGGGGTGGGGAAAGGGTGATAAGGTAAGAGGAGTGTGAGTGTGAGAGAAAGGTCTGTGGGTGGCTTTGGAGAGCAGTTGGAGGGGTGGGATGAGGAGAAAGAGATTGGAGAGGATATGAGAGGGGAGGGGTTGTTATTAACTGCTTTATTTAAATTCAATCAAAGTAATATGGTAGATTTAAATTTTAAATAGGCTAGGAAACCTTTTCTTATAGGTGCGTGTCCCCTACATGGACACATTTTTTGAGTGCCATTAGATGCAAAAGATGTATTTGTATTTCGACAGGTCGGTCAAAACCATTATTTATCTTTGTGACAGAATATCGTTAGTAAGTCTATCAAAAGTCAATAACCGATAAATCATATTCTGTCTCTCTTTTCATTCTTCGTGATTTCTTTACGCGTATGCTATGTAGCTATAGGCAGAGGAAGACGACGAAGTCGATATACAGGAAGCCAAAATGTGCACCCAACGCATAAATTACAATTACAGTTATCGATCAGGTACGCATGAAGTATGTCGTACATATGTATCAGTATACGATTGGATTATAAAGGGATGCATCCATGCAACATATCTACTTGCGGATATAGTTTGGAGACTAGAAATTATAAATACACTCATACCCCGTAACTGTGCCGCCCTGGGATCTGGTTGGCACAGTAACGGGGGCTATTAAAATCTAGTTTCGACCGGATTTAGAGTGACGAGTCAGTAAACACTCAGAGCCGCATATATAATCTCTGAACCTGTCACACATACAAAAGTATATGCACAGAGAGTCGCGATATAAATAACTTCTAATACGGCACTAATTGACCGAGCGAAAACCTTGAATGTAGGTCGTCAAGGGACGCTCAGGGGGGAGACAGAACCATTCAAGCCTGAACGACCGAGAAGCGGGCACAAAAACGGGGGGCACAGTTACGGGGTATGAGTGTAGAGTAGACAGGGTGGCCGCTGGACCGGGAAACCGGGAAATGACTTGGAATTTTTTTACATCTAGCAAAACCGGGAAATGACAGTGAATCTATTTTTTGACCGAGAATTTTACAGATTTTTAGAAGAAAAATCTATCCATTCACTCGAAATATCCCAAATTTCATATCACATAATATTGATATAATGCAATTAAAAATAAATTTGATTTTAATTTTTTTAGTGTTATGTTCAATTGTTTACTTTTTTAATTATGAAATCATTTAGTTTACAATGCGTATTCTTAAATCCTTTATTTTAAAATTTTTCTATTTTATGTCTTCATTTTCAAGCGTACATTTTTAATTAAAAGAATTTTAAAATGCAGTTTTGAATGCTTAAACAATTGAAAATTAAAAGCGTTTGAAATTGAAACTTGTTGATGAAAAAGTTTTTACGTTGCTTATCTGTAAATATAAATTGATTAATGATTTAACAAGATGATATTGAATCTGTTCAAAATTAAACAATTTACAGGTTTTGACGATAAAAATGTTGCTGTTTCAATTCGAAAGCCTTACTAGTTAAACAATTGTGAACGTTCGATTGAAACTTTATAAACTATTTTTAAATAATTCCAAATTAATAGATTCATAATTAAACGCTTGTATCAAATTTCAAATTCTATTGAAATATTGTTTCAGCCTAAAATATTTTATTTTTAAGCCATTCAATTTTTAAAAAATTTAATTTAAAAAAAGATCAATTTTTAAAATATTTAACAATATTTGACTGTGACATTTGAAATGAGCAATTTTAAATCTAATATACAGAACTGAACAGTTTGAATCTGAATTGTTCGAAATAGAAAGCCTTGAATCGTTAAAATTTCAGATTGCTCACACTTAGACCTTAAAGGCTACAATTTTAATTTTTCAATTTTGAAATTTTTAATTTGTCAGTGAAAGTGTTGAATTTTAATTTAAAAATAACAATTGAATCATTATCAGTTCAAAACGACTTGAAATAAAATAATTTAACTTCTAATTTTAAAAGTGTTAAGTAAAAAAATCGTTCAATTTTTAATGTTTCTTACTTATAATTGCTTAAGGTGATATAATTTTGAACATTTACAAATTTATTGATTTATTCTTTATTTTAGAGCACTGAAAATGATAGCGTGAATTTATATTTTTTAACAAGAAACTCTTGAACGGTTTAACTTATGAAAGTTTGAAATTAAAATTTCTTCAGTTTAATGGCGTTTAATTTGAAATTGTTCAATTGAAGTATTTCTGAATCTTTTGGAATCTTTTAAATCTTTGTGAAATCTTTTGAAATTTTTGGGATATCGCCCGGAAATCTTTAAAATCTTTAAGAAATCTTTGAAACTTTATGAAATATTTTGAAATATTTGTGCAATTTTCGAAACCTTTATGAAATCATTGACATCTTTATATTTTAAAATCTTTGAAATCTTTTGGAATCTTTGAATTCTTTGTAAAATATTTGTGAAATCTATTGTAATCCTTTGAAATCTTTGTGAAATATTTAAAAACTTTGTTTACTGTTTTGAAATCTTTTAAATCTTTCTGAAATGCTTAAAATCTTTGAAGTCTTTGTAAAATTTTTCAAATCTTTATATAATCATTAAAATCTTCGTGATATATTTAAAAACGTTGTTTACTGATTGAAAATCTTTGAAATGTTTCTAAAATATTTAAAATCCTCGCGAAATCCTTGAAATCTTCTGAAATGTTTGGAATCTTCTGAAATCTTTTGAAATATTTGAAATCTTTGTGAAATTTTTTAAAATCTTTATGTAATCATTAACATTTTTGTGGATTGTTTAAAAACTTTTTAAACTCTTTTCAAATCTTTAAATTTTTGCGAAATCTTTAAAATCTTCTGAAATATTTTGAAGTCTTTGAAATCTTTCGGAATCATTGAAATCTTTGTGAAATATTTAAAAACATCGTTAAATCTATTGAAATCTATTGAAATCTTTGAAGTCTTTCTGAAATGCTTAAAATCTTGCAAAATCTTTTGAAACCTGCTGAAATCTTTGAAATCTTTGAAATCATTGTGAAATTTTTTAAATCTTTATGTAATCATTAAAATCTTTGTGATATATTTAAAAACTTTGTTTACTCATGAAAGGAGGTGTTTCGGGTTTCAATCGTGTGCAAAACACCTCCTTTTATCATAATGAATTGTCGTGAAAGCATTAAATCTATTTTCACTTTGTTTACTATTTGAAAATCTTTGAAATGTTTCTGAAATCTTTAAAATCCTTGCGAAATCCTTGAAATCTTTTGAAATGTTTTTGAATATTTGAAATCTTTTTGAATCATTGAAATCTTTTTGAAATATTTAAAAATTCTGTTAATTCTTTTGAAATATATTGAAATATTTCTGAAATCTTCAAAATCTTTGCGAAATCTTTGAAATCTTTGTGAAATTTTTGAAATCTTTATGTAATCATTAACATTTTTGTGAATTGTTTAAAAACTTTGTTAACTCTTTTGAAAACTTTAAAATCTTTGCGAAATCTTCAAAATCTTCTGAAATATTTCGAAATCTTTGAAATCTTCGTGAAATTTTTTAAATCTTCATGTAATCGTTAAAATCTTTATGAAATATTAAAAAATTTTGTTTCCTGTTTCGAAATCTTTGAAATCTTTCTGAAATGCTTAAAATCTTTGCGGAATCTTTTGTGATCTTTGAAATCTTTGTGATACATTCAAATCTTTGTTTACCGTTTTAAAATCTTTGAAATGTTTCTGAAATGTTCAAAATCTTTGCGAAATCTTTGAAATCTTCTGAAATATTTTTGAATTTTGGAAATCTTCTTGAATCATTGAAATCTTTTCGAAATATTTTAAAACTTTGTTAATTCTTTTGAAATACATTTAAATCTTTCTGAAACCTTTAAAATCTCTGCGAAATCTTCGAAATCTTTTGAAATATTCTGAAGTCTTTGAAATCTTCGTGAAATTTTTTGTGAAATATTTAAAACCTTTGCGAAATCTGTGAAATCGTTGAAGCCTCTTGGAATCTTTGTGAAATCTTTGAAATTTAAAATTGTTCAATTGAAAAAAGGTAAAAGCTTCCATTTTATACGTCTAAATTATTGAGCGTTCGAATTAAAAATTTGTTTAGTTTCAATTTTGAAACTTAAACGGTTGATTTAGAACCAATCTGTTCAGATTATTCAATTTTTCAGGTGAAAGGGTGAAAATCCGAACGAATAACACATTTCTAAGAATTGCTAATTTGAAGAAAATTTTATTTCTTCTTCAAAAATTTTTTAAGTAAAATAGATATCTTTTAGTAAATTGAGTCAAACTTTTTAATCTCAATTAAAAGAAATCTTTATTATAAATAGGCAACCCTGCAGATTGGAACTAATCCTTGCTTAATGTCTCTCTTTTAAAATTTCATGAGATCGAAATAAGATCTATTCTCTTATAAAAATTTTTTGTGTATCAAAAAAGGAACACCCAAAAATTTCACAAATGAAAATTAGACTTTTTTGACACCCGTTTTTCCGGCTTATTAGAGACAAGTACACAGTAAATGTACACAACTGAAAGAAAAAAGAGGGAGAAAAAAGGAAAGAGTCAACCAAAACCATCCTCACACTCTTTCTTTTCTCCGTCCTTTTTATACTACTGGGGACCCAACATGTTT
>JAUMHM010088095.1:0-10032 GCA_032362435.1 Melikaiella ostensackeni
TCCATTCTTAAGAATCAACGTCGAGTACAAACGGCAACAGCGGAAATCAAATATATTGCAGCGCCGGGGACGTAACACATCTCTAATCAGCCCTCCCACCTGCGTCACAAGTCGCGCTTACTTAAACCGCTTCCATCTTGGTTACCATATCAACGCGAGCGTCTCAGTTCTAAACAAACCCATTCAAATGTTCCAAAAATCTTAGAGAATAGCAAGTCATATATACACCCGTTAACAGCTTAAGATGCATAATTTACCATTCAATATAGTAGTTGTAAATTTCAGAACTGTAAATCTGTCACAAGTCGCGCTTACCTAAACCGCTTCCATCTTGGTTACCATATCAACGCGAGCGCCTCAGTTCTAAACAAACCCATTCAAATGTTTCAAAATTATTAGAGAATAGCAAGTCAGTTAATACACCCGTTAACTATTTAAGATGCATAATTTACCATTTAATATAGTAGTTGTAAATTTCAGAACTGTAAATCTGTCATTACAAACAAGAAATAGATTAAATTGCAAATAGTAAAAACAGATGTATTTAAAAAAAAATTAATTTAATCAATTTTTTTTTTTGTATATTGTTATAATCATAAATTCGAATTTGACATTTTTTTATCATTTGGTGAATTATGCGTCTTAAATCACGGAGAAAAATATTTGCATAATATACAGAGGGCTGCAACTATAACGAATCTGTCAATTTTGTAGAAAAGATTGCAAGGTCTATGGATGACAACTGGAGGATTAGAACTTGAAGAATTTATGACTTCATGATCAAAGGCAGTCTAAGCTTAAGATTTAGATGTAGATAGCACGGACTAGAACGTACATTCGCTTGCGAAATTTAAATCGGCATTTGTCCGCTGAGTGAAAGAAGAGAAAGGATGTAAGACGTACGAGGAAGTTTACGAATGCTTAGTAATTTGTAAGCTTTTTCGTTTTAAGAGGATCGTTCGACTTTCTTCGACTTTTCGGGAAAAATGCGACTTTCTGCGGCTTTTTAAAGAAAAAACCACTAATCGAATATTTTTAAAGTTGAAATTCAAGAGTAGACAATTTTTTTAAGAGATCGAAATAAAATATACTTTCTTGTGAATATTTTTGTTTACTAAAATAGAACACAAAAAAATTTCGCAAATCAAAAATAGACTTCCACCTGCCTTCTTTCCGGCTCATTAAAGACAAATGTACAACAAAATAAAAAAAGAAACCATTTTAATTGAAAATGTTGAAAACTTTTTAATTGAAATTGAAAACGTAAGTCACTTTAGTCACTTTTTCTCAAATCACTTTTTAGTCACTCCTTTAAGACAGAGTTACTGTAGTTCGTTTTTTAAAATAGAAAAATCACATTACTCACTTTCCTTTCAATAAATTAACCCAGGGGTTAACCACTATAGAAAGGTCTGTACCTACTTCTGAATTTTCTTGAATTCTTTTGAAGTATTTGAGGGTATTTTGAAAGATTCCAAGAATTTTTTCATAGATTTCAATAATTTGAAAGGATCCTAAAGGATATCAAAAATTTTTGGGTACTTTTGAAAATTTCAAGGAATGTTAAAGAGCTTCAAAAATTTTAAGGGGATTTCAATAAAATTTAAAGGATTTGAAATATTTAGGGTATTTAAAAAGATTTCAAGGCATTTTCAAAAGGTTTGCAAAATTTTCTGGGATTGGGAAGGATTTTAATGATTTTGGGGTCTTTTAAAGAATTCCAAGAAATTTTCAATAACTTAAAAAATTTGAAAGTATTTAAAATATTTCAGGATATTTTGAAATTGTTCAAGTCATTTTTAAGAGATTTCCAAAGTTTCAGGGGATTTCGTGATACTTTAATGATTTTAGGGTGTTTTTGAAAATTACAAGGAATTTTCGAAAGCTTCAAAAAATTGCAAAGAAACTTTCAAACGCTCCAAAAAATTTCAAAGGATTTGAAATATTTTAGGATATTTTAAAATTGTCCAAGCCATTTTTAAGGAATTTGCATAATTGCAGGGGATTTCCAAGGATTTTACTGATTTGAAGGGGTTTAAAAGAATTCTCATGGGGTTTCAAAGAATTACGGAAGTTTTGCAACGATTCTACAAGGCCTGTAAGGTTTTAAGATATTTTATAAGATTGCAGTGGATTTCATAAGGTTTCTGAGGATTTCAGTGGTTTAAAATAATTTCAAAAGTTCAAACAGTTTAAGAGATTTTCAAATATTATTGGCAATTCGTTTGAATTCATTGTAATTCTTTTGAACTTTGGTAATTCACTTGAAATCTTTTAAATTCATATCAAACTTATTGAATTCAATGATTTTTAAAAATATTTTCGAATTTGTTAAAAACCTACATTGAATTTTCATGAGTTTCATCGAATTTTTCTCATTTCCTTTGATTTCGTCTAATTTCACTCCGATTTGACTGAAATCAATGGAATTTCTTAGATTTCTTTGAATTCGGAATGGAATTCACGTTTAACAAATAAACTTATTTTTAATTGTTTATAAATTCACGAAAAAGTTGGAATGTATTTGCTAGTCCAAGCTTGATCAAAAAGGTTTAAAGTCCAAAAGACTTAATTTTACTAAATCGAGCGTCGCAGGTTTAGTATTTAATATGCCGTTTCCGAAATGCAAAACCTGGCGTTTTTCCGTTGTGCGCGCCTTTTTAAAACTTATATTTTGGGCGGAGTAATGTCCCACCTTACCTTTTCAGCCAAACAAATCGCTGACATCCTGGAATTTAATTGTCATTTTACCATTTAAAAACTAGGTAGCATGGCTCCGCCTATTAGATTTAAGACGCAATATGAGTCATTCGTTGATTGACACATCTAAACAACTTTGGTCCAAAGTTCAAATTGTGACCGGATGTTTACAATACGATTTCCTGTCAAAAGCTGTTCTAAGGCACGTTTTGATACGAAAAATAGCTCAATGAATTATCTTCAGGAATGCTAAGAATCTAACCTATTTCTTATCGCGCAGTAGTCTATGAGTATTTCCCTGATATCGAATTAAATCTATAATTCTAATTCTTTCTATTATTTCAGGACGGAGGGAGAGAGTATTAAATAACGAGTATTTCTTCTGGATAGTTCCTGTTCTTCATTTTTAAGTTATAATTATTAGTTTAACTTTAAATTCTTATTCGAATTTGAAGGAACATCGATCAGTCGATATATCAAATCGATACCTCGCTAGTCGATACTAGCTTTCGAGATACACTTCGTGTAACTAAACGTATATAATTTGAGGGCTCCAAGACCCCAAAATGTATATCGTTACAACGTGTCTATTTCTCTTGATAATGTCGATTTCTAGCTTTTCTAGAAACATTTGTTAGCAAATCAACTCAAGTTGAAAAGGTTATATTTCTTTAAAACGACCTAAGCATATAAGTTTCACTTTTTGCCCGACATATTTGTATTAAAATTAATAAGAAACAAAACAAAATCATATTATATGGTCATTCACTTGCTCGCGACCCATTAAATGTAAAGAAAAAAGCGATTTACCACTTTTATGGTAAAACCGTCAATTCGGTAAGAAATGTAAGAAATTCTGTAATTTACGTGTAATGCTGGTCAGCGCTTATCTCTGGGGCTAGTTTGGATTTGGGAAATTTTCGGAGTCATGTTTCGGAGTGGAAGAAGTATGCGCCTGATATTTTTGTTTATGTTTCTGCTCGCCGGCCACGAGCATTAGAAGTAAATTAAGTCACATTTCCACTTTGCTTTCGTAAAGAAAGTTTAGAAAACAGACGCAAGCTACTTCAATTTTCATTTTATCTGAAAAAATTGTCACTTATTATTCACAATGAATGTCGAAGAAGAGGTTCTACGAATCAAGAACAAGCTTTCTAAAATGTCGAACGGCGATACAACGGTACGTTATTGAAAAATTAGAAAATCACTGGAATTATGTCTATTTCTAGTTTTTTTTTTTTTTTTTTTTGAAATGCAATTCACTTTTTCAATTGAAGTACTCAGTTTTAGTGCTTCATTTATTTTCATAGTAAACTAATAAATCACTGAAAAGGGCCACCATCGCGTGCCGAAACGTTTGAAGCAATTTCATTGCATTGGAGCCTGAGCCTAAAGCCAGCAACTTACATCACATTCTCCAACAAAAATAAAATAAAAGTTTTATAATATCAGACTAACTATTTCCCACTAATAACAAGGACAGCTCCTATTTCATAAATTATATGTTAACTCCGAATTTTGATGCTTATTTCTAACAGCTAATTTTTCATGTTTGGAAGTTACATCATGAAAATTCTTACAATTCCTCAAATGATTTCATCGAAACCAATTATAAAATTTCAGTGCCGAGATCAAGCATTGGACCTGCTCAGAACTTTGAAGAAGATGCCAATAACTGTGGAACTTTTGACCAAAACAAGAGTCGGATTGACGGTGAACACTTTTCGAAAGTCGAATCTGGACGATGAAGTTATATGTTTAGCGAAGGAAGTCTTGAGGGATTGGAAGAAGCTTATACCACCACGTAAGATAAATATGGGTAATTCTAAAGATTTGTTTTCAATTCCAGCCAAAATTCTGCGCGACCATGTCAGCCATTTAGCTGGCGATTTTTTTCCTAATACTAGGTGCCCAACCCCCCCCCCCCCCCCCAAATGAAGTATTAGATTTGTCGCATCAGAACTTTACGTGATTTTTTTTTTATTTTCTCGTCAATTTTGCTCTTATTTTTAAAGCTGCATAAAAAAGGCAATTTATAACCGATTTTAGACTTAAATGGCTGAATAAAGGTCGTTTCAAAAATTCACTCTACCTCAGAAATTAAAATGTACAGAAAAGCTTTTTTTGTACAAGATTTTGGTGAAATTTAGTGAATTTATAGACAACTTTGAAGATGGCCTTATTTTTTTTAGATTTTGACATACGTTTCTGGTAAATATTTTTCCTAAAACTGCTCTCTAAAATGAATAAATTCATCCATTAAGCTTTAGTATCGGTTATGAATTACCTTTTTTATGCAGGTTTGAGAATAAAAGCAAAATTGACGAAAAAATTAAATTTCAAACAAAAAATCTCACGTAAAGTTCTGATTCGCAAACATCTAATACTTCATTTTTGGGCACCTACTATTACACTGAAATCTCGAAATAAACTCCCTCCGTTTTAGCTGTTCCGCAGCGGAGTTGACCAGTTCCGTAGCCTCAAAGTGGGTAGTTCGAACACTCGCGTGCATATTTCGCATTTATTTTTAAATAGACGCGGAAAATTCTCTTTGCATAAATTAGACTTGGTTATTAAAAAAGGTTCATTCTTTATGGTAACAAAAATCTACATTTGTACAAAATACAGTTAATTGATATTATGTATTCCTACTGGAAATAGTTCATACGGTCCTGACTGTTTGGGTTTGAGCGAACCTCCATTTAACTCAAGGCCATTATAGGCCATGACTGAAAGCGTGGTTATATCGAGGTTTCAGTGTAGGTATTTACACTTCATAGCCACCTAACTTCACTTCGTCAAGTGCTGTAGGGAAAACAAGGCGTCGAAAGCATGGGACTATACTTTATTTTTATAATATCTGCATAATAGATATTAATTATTACAATATTATTATTTTGTTAAATATGTATTGAAAAACTAAAACTAATTTGCAAATAAACTTATAGTAAAAAAATGATTTTTTACGAAGATATTAACAAAATAAGGGTTAGTCTCATGGTGGTCACATGCATTTGCTCCATTGTTTTCTCCTCAGCATTCGACGAAGTGAAGTTAGTGACGTCAGACCAATCCGGTTTGACAAGTGGAAATGCCTAATTAGGAAAAAAATCACCAGCTAAATCGCTGACAAAGTCGCGCAGCCGATTTTAAAATAACCTTTGGAATGACCCATAAGAAATTCAAATTGCAAGACGTTCCCCAGTGAAAAAAAAACTGATTGGGGTGAATTATAGTAAGGCGAATTAACATGTTTGAATTCGTTTGAGTCTTGCTTTCTGATTAGTTTAAACGAATTGAGACGCATTTGAATGAATTGAGAAAGCGCGAATTGAATGCTTGTGAATTCATCTGAATGTGTGGTTCAAGGTTAATTTGAAATTAATCAATAGAAAAAGTGCATGTGTCGAGTTTCAAACCAGCGATCCCTCGTTTGTCAGTCCAGAGCATCCCCGCTGAGCTACGGTACTATTTTACTATATGCTAAGCAGTTACAACGGATCCTTTGTGCCCCGCACGTTGGTTCTCATTTAACGAATTAAGTTGAATAAGTCAGCACTTGAGGAAAGCTTTCACTCTCCCGATTTAAGAAGAATTTGATTGAAAAATTGATGATTGATCGATGATTGATTGATGATTGAAAAAAAAATTGAAGAAAAAAAACCAGTCTTTTACTATTCGCGCTGACGAATTCGAGTTTGACTTCAAATATTGCGGGTTAGAATAAATTGGTTGACACTGAAGTTAATCCGTGTTGACGCATTTAAATGAATAAGTCCCTTAAACATTTTTACATTTTTCGTTGAATTCTTTCGAATAGCAGATTTGAAGATTAAAATACTTATTTCCGAATTTATACGAATTCACACAATGCTCCGATTCGTGTTTGTCGCAAAGCGAGATTCACGGGGGCTCTTAGCGTATTGTTCTTAATTCGTCCAAATTTGTTCATTTTTAATGGGATTCTACCACAGTGATTTTTAAATTTAAATGTTGCAGATATAGCTAGGAACTGTATTTCATCCGCGTGTATCGAAAAAAAGAAAAAAGAAAACAGTAAAGACGATGTGAAGAGAAAACCACTTTCCATGCCAGATTTGCCTCAAAGTTCAATTGTCACAAATGACGTCGCGAGAATAAGGTGTAGGAAATTACTAGAGGATGCTTTAAATCTGTATGGTCCTGTCCTGAAGAGTTGCTTAGTTCCTAAAGATTTGGCGGAGCAATTGGAAGATGCAATTTACCAGGAACTTAAAGACAGTACTAGTTCTTGTAAAAAATGCTTACAACGGAAAGAACGAAGAGAGCGCAGTCAACGAATGGTGGAGTTGAGAAAGCAAGAAAAGCGCTTAGCTGGACTCAACTTAGGAAAAGCACAGAATTTAGGACAAGAGCAAATTTTGGGAGGCGATCAGGCCGAAGTTCATCAACCTAGTTCAAACGTGGAGACTCTCTTGCAACGTCTTCAGCAGTTGAGTGTCTCCAATAAAGATAAACAAGACGAAAAATCCTCATGAAACTTTCGCAACAGGATTCATTCCTAAAAAAGGACTCAATATAGTTGTAAGACCTATATTTCTCTTTTATTAAGATAATTGAAAGATTTATTTGTATCTAAGGTGCACCAGTTTGTATTTAGTTAATACCTTAGAGAGACTCATATTAATAAGTATCGACAATTTTTTAAAGAGCAGTTGTAACATATATTCTTACAGAGCTTACTCGAAGGGTGTAATTTAAATTTTGGGTATTATTAAAATTTACAGCCAATGGCAAGGTTTATTGGTAATATGTATTTTGGCGTGTCCAAATGACAGGGTTCCATTTCGGAGAGACCAAATGAAAAGGTGAGAACTCGGGGAGACCAAATGAAAAGGTGCTACAGACTTGAGGACGCTAATGTTTCCAATACAATTTATATGGGATGTTGAAGCTTCGAGTTTTTGCCACGCCAATTAGCACTTTTTCATTTGGTCTCTCTGAGATGGAAACTTGTCATTTGGACACGTCGATTTATTTTCTTAACGTAAACATAAGGGATTATTTTTTGCTTGTCAGACACATAAACTAGAGGGTGCATAACAGTTAGGTAGTATTATAAATTTCTTGGAATAAGCTTTGTATTTTATTTTAACAGCGATTTTTACTATAATGTCTTCAGGCCCGTCGACGGGTGGGGGGGGGGGGTGTTTCCTCCCGGCCTAGTACTTTTGGGAGGGGCCCGGATTTTTGGTAAAAACTGTAATTTTGTAATAATATTAATAATTTTCATCTAATAGTCCTCGCAATCTTTTACCTTGGTAGAAAGTTATGCAACAAAATTATCATATTGATAATTTTCTTTTGCTGTGCTGAACAAATTTTCAAAAAGGAGGGGCCCGTAAGTTTTGGCCCCCGGGCCCGTATTTTCTTTCTACAGGCCTGAGTGTCTTCATTGTCAGCGAAACTTTCGTCTTGTCTTTTTGTTTTGTAATTTCCTTTACAAATAACAAAACTAAATCATGAGAATTCTGTTTTTACATTCTAATAATTTATTTTGCAAGGTATTAGGTCCATGTGAATTTGGAACTATCCAGTTTTCATCAATCCTCGACGTTTTGTGACCATCTAAGTCAGAAAAAAATGGTTTTTATGAAAATGTCTGTCGGCCTGTTGGTCTGTCAGTTAGCGAGCCTTATGCCACCAATATTTTGGGTTTATAGTCATGAATTACTGCTAATAAAGATCAATGCAAGACAAGGAATAAATATTAAAGTAAGGATAATAATAAGAATGTATTCGTTAAACCTAAAGGTGTTTTGACAAAAGAGAATTCGCAATTACCAAATTACAGTTGTCAGTGGTTTGACCTTTAATTCAAAAAGATCTAGGCACAATTATGGGGAAAGAACAAAGAGCGAGCGCGATGCGCGAGGTAAATACATTATCGAGCGCGAAGCGCGAGATCCGACGGACGTGCGCTCATACTTGAGCTCGATTAGAATTAGCCCGCGCAACGAGCAGATTTTTTTTATTGTAGTTGTTAGATCAGTTCACAAAAAACCTTATTCAAAAAACATATTATATGTAACCTCAGGGCGTTACAACATTAATCTGTGAAGTTAAAAATAAGTGTAAAACACGGTTGTATACAATTGCAGTGCTAAATTCAGAGACATATGGAATGTATAATATTATTATTTTCTCGAGTTGTGAGATTTTTTTACGTACGGCCGCCCAGTAGGGCTAAATCGGATTTGTGCGTCCAAATTAAGCTAGAGGGTACAATTCTTAACAGATTTTAATTATTTTTTTTTAAAGTGATTCTGTATTGAATTTAGAAAAACTTTGTGGACTGCGGTTTTTGAAAAAAAGTTTGTATTTTTTTCACTTGACTAAAAAGTCGTTAAAAACTTCTTAAAATGTCCAGCCTTTTATTTTGTTTATATTGTTTGAAATTATTAAAACTGTAAAATCAGTCAACACACTTTCAAAGAATGTTTAACAAACACTTATAAGCAAATATAAAAAATTGTTAATTTTTTGTAAACAAATTAATGAGCAAAAATTTTTTCTGTAGAATTAACAAGAATCAGATATATTTTACTTTATACAAATTTGATCGCAGTATATGTAAAAAGAATATTTCATTACGAATTATTAAATATTATTAAAAATGGTTAATATAATAAAAAATTATTAATCAAATAATTAACTCATGATTGCCCATGAGTGCAATTCATGCGAAAACTGCATTTTTCTACTCGGCCAGTGGTTAGAAAATAGGAAAAATGAGGAAAATTTGTTTTTAGAATATGCCGAGGAATATAGCCCCATCTCGAAAAATTAAAGATCTGCGACCATAACGAATTGTAGCTTCAATTGATGTCCATGTTTGATAAAATTTTGAGATAGATCGGCCATTTAGAGGATGTTCTTTTGGCGTTTAGAGATTTTAAAACAAACATTTTTCCTTGTTCGTATACAGAGAGCGGACGAGCCCAGTCTGAAATTGCGCATCTAGCCTAGGCTCGGCTCCCTCGTTGCGGAAAACCTCCGCATGGGGGAAGTGATAGGAGATCGCGCGCCGGGCACATACGGCGCCTCGTGTCTGGCACGCACAATTCCTCGTGCCCCCCCTCTCTACCTAACCACCATTTTTTACTCATTCGATGCGCGGCTTATTTGATTGTTGACATATGCTTCACTGCAATTCAATGTTTTAGATTGTTTTATAGATGCTGTATGAAAATAATAATTGATAATATTATTATTGATGAAGTTCCTATGTGTTCAAACAATGAATTGTTTAACAAACGTGCCAAGGAGTGGAAAGATTCCCATAAACATTTG
>JAUMHM010088096.1:0-10032 GCA_032362435.1 Melikaiella ostensackeni
AGCATTTGAATGTCAGTGACTGTGATTTGTGGACAGCACTGCCCGGCGCGTGCTCTCCCAACACTCCCCCCATGTGGCGGTTCTCCGCAACGAAGGAGCCGAGCCTAGGCTCGGTGCGAAACTTCAGACTGGGCTCGTCCGTTCTCTGCTCATTAAGGATGCCATAATCATTAATTTTCTCAGGTCGAAATGATGACTCAATAAAAAGTAGAAACGAAATAGAGAGGGGTGTAGGAGAGGTTGGTGGGACGATGAATGTAGGGAAAGTAAAGACAGGCTGAAGGAAACTGTAAAAAAATAAAAAAAAGGGTAAGTAGAGAAAGGGAAACTTGAAAAGAGAAAAAGAGGTTACGAAAGAATGTTAAGTGAAAAAAGACAGAGGTAGGAGGAAAGTTACGTGAAAGAGGTCGAGGAAACGGTAAAGGAGGGGAGGGAATGGGAAGTGATAAACAGGGAAAGAGGAGAAGGGAAGTTTATAAATGAGGAAATCGGGATGCAAGAGTAAGCAGACTACTTCAAGAGGCTGTTAGGAGGCGTGGAAAATAGGGTAAAGAGCGAAGGATGAAGGGCCGTAGAGGGGGCGAAAACAGGGAAGACGATATTCTTAGTAGGGCAGAGGTGAACGAGGCAATCGCAAAGCTGAAAAAAACAAGGCAACAGGTGAGGATGCCTTGGAGAATGAAGCACTGAAATATGGTGGGTGATGAAAGAGGGAAGAGTGATGGTGAAAGCGTTCGAAGAGTATGTGAGAGAAAAAGACTTAACGATGAATGCGACTAAAACTAAGATGATGTGTTTCAGAAAAAGAAAGTGTTGAGTGGAGTATGAATGGAAGATAATAGCGAGGTGGTGGATTTGGTGGAGGAGTTTTGCTACCTAGGATTTAGTTTGAAACAGGAAGAGGAAAAGAGCTGCAAGTGGGAAAGAGATTGGAGTGTTCGAGCAAAGTAATGGGACAAGTGTGGAGTATAAGGAAGAGAAGGTTTAAGGACGACAGAAGGATGAGAGTGTGGATGTTCGACGTGTTAGCGTGGTCAGTGCTAAGTTATGGAGTGGAAATAGAGTTATGGTAAAAGCATAGAAGAGTGGAAATTTTTCATGAGAGATTTCTGAGATGGGTCGTGGAGGTGAGTTAGAGCTGCCCGGGTTATGTCCAGAGGAAAGAAATAGGCGTCAGGCAACTGAAAAGATCATGGAATTTTGAAGAAAAACTAAGCAGGGGGGACGGAAGTAGGATTGCTCAAGCGTGTGCACGGGAGATTATGAATAAAAAGAGGAGAGGTAACATGGAACATTCTAAGTGGGAGGAAGAGAGGTACGAAATGAGGTATGCAAGTGAGGCGTAGAGAATAGCAGAGAATAGCGGAAGAAATTAAGGTTAGGCAAGGAGAGGAAAGATAGGAAAATGTATCGGAGTCGAGGTACAACTGCTGGTACAGGATGGTTAAGGGGAAGGTGGAACCGGAATACCTGAAAAAGATCAAAAAACAGAGCAAATGGAACAGAGTGTTGAGATTCAGAATGGGGGGGGGGGGGTAAGAGCATGTAGGTATTGGATGAATTAAGATGATAATTTGTGTTGAATATGCAGGTATGAGCAGGAGTCATGGTGTAGAATCGCTGTATTATTATATTTTTTTTATAAAGCCAGCTCAACATTCCAAAAGACAAAACAAATTATGGTAATTGTCCAAAAACGTGATTATTTACCTCTTTGGCCGTTGCGCTTAACGGAAAAAAGGATTATAACAATTCCGTGATAATTAATGTTAACTATAAGTTGTCATCATTATCCAAACGGGAAATTTAAACTGCATAATTGATCATTTTCGTCATGATGGTATCGGTTTTAAAATAAGATCAGATACGGATTTGGTTCAGATGATAAGCGTAAGATGACAACACGTAAATTAATTTATTCAATGGGAATTCCCCTTGTAAAATGAGAATACATTTATATCCGTAATGACTAATACATAAGGTACGAATTTGTCTTTCAGTTTGAATAGATGAATTTTAGACTTCTAAGTGTTACGTTTATTCAAAAATGTATCGTTAAATTAAAAATTGTTTTTGCTTAATTGTAGATTTGTAGAACCTGTATATAACTTTCGAGTGACTTTCTTCTGAAACTAAACTATTATTATATTATTATTAGTCGATTTTACATCGCGACTTAATTTGTATTTGCACTCCATGTGCCAATAGTAGCTTGTACGGACATAGTAATTTTTTTTTGTAAGGGCTGCACTCACATCTCGGCTAGAAGCAACGCAAAAATTGAGAAACATTCACAGGAAAACCTCAAGCTTTTTTTTATAACAAAGTTGGATAAAAGCGCTGCAAATAGTTCATGTCTAGTTGACTTCTACATCGACAATAAAAACCACATTCACAACTCTTATTGTAGTTTACACCTGTCTGCTGCAGCATTTCTGTCCAATTTTAAGGTAACAAAAAGCTCGGAGTTTCTCTGTGATGTAGGATCACTCATTTTCTTGTTATATATTTTTTTAACAAAACGGAAATTATGTCGCGTTAAACGGGGAAATAAATCGCAAAATATGGTACCCCGAAAATGTGCATCGGCTTTCAAATAGATTAGCATTGAGTGCCTGCTGAATTGCTGGATTCTGAAGAAACTCTAGGAAACCTAATTGATAAATGTTTAATAAACAATGCTGCATGCTTTTCACATGAATGTGTCTTACCTTTAAAAATTATTTGCAAAATAATAATGCTCTTACTAGTAAACTAATTTTAACTTTAATTTCATAAAAATATATTGCGATTATACACATAATAATAAAAAAAGTTCTTTTAGATGAGAAAATAATGTTCTTTTTTAATGTTTTTTGAAACTGAAAATTGAAAATACCGAAAACATGAAGTGTCCACCTCTGACGAGAATCTGTGAAAGTGCTGATGTTGGTCCCATTACCGACGCTGAAAGATAATTTGTGATCGTCGGTATAGCAGGAAATTTTAGTTTCCATATGGTTTTAATCATTGCCACTGATGTCGCCTTAGGAGTGAAATGAAAGAGTATTATAGGGGTGAAAATTAAAATGTTGACAATATCATGTCTCTATAAAATTATACGCTCGTGTTTAATGGGATGATTTTTCTTTTAATAGCACGGTTTCATTAAGCGTATTTTTAGTACAGTATATTATGTCGCAATTATTTAACTTTGGTTGGTATCAAACTAAATTCGATTAAATATGAGTAAATTTCATCCGATAACATGTCACTTACCATATTTTTTTACACCTATGGCGATATATGTTTCAAATTTATATTATTTGTTTTTAATTATAATTACAGAGTATTATATACTTTTGAATGTCTCCGAGCCTTTATGTAATCCGGTAACAAAACAGTTTTTCGTGAAATAATTGAACTCAATAGAAAAGTCCAACCATTTTTGATAAAAAGTTGATTTTTTTTTTTGGTTGAAATGTCGACTGTTATATTTTTGGTTTGGAATTCATCTCCTTTGGTTAAAAACTCTACTGTTTGGCTGAAAATTTAAGTATTTTGTTGAGGATGCAACTATTTTGTTAAAAGTTATCTTTTTTGGTCAAAAATTCAACAACTTGGTTAAAAGTTGAACTACTTTGTTAAAAATTTTTTTTTTTTGATTGAAGGTTCATCTCTTTGGTTAAAAATTTAACTATTGTGTTGAAAATTCGTTTCATTTTTGGTTAAAAATTAATTTTTTCAATCAAAAATTTATTTGAACCATTTTTGGTTGAAAGTTTATCTTTTTAAATTGAAAATTCAACTATTTGAAAATGGAGGAAAATTTATGTATTTTGTTAATAATTCATCTTTTTTGGTAGAAAATTAATCTCCTTAGTTAAAAAATCACCCTTTGGGTTGAAAATTCAACTTTTTGTTTGAACATTGAACTCTTTTGATTGAAAATTGATCTTTTCTGGTTCAAATTTCATCTATTTTGAAAATTCACGTATTTCGTTGAAAATTCAACTTTTTAGTTGAAAGTTAATCTTCTTGGTTAAAATTTCGTCTTTTTTGTTAAAAATTCAACTGTTAGGGTTGATAATTAATATCTTCAAGTTGTGGTTTTAACAATTGTTTTTATAGTGAGTCTTTTGTCGTTGAACTTAACTATTTTTGATTTGTAATTCAAAACTTTCTTCGTTGCAAAATCAACTATTACATGTTTTGTTTAGAATTCATCTCTTTTGGTTGAGAATTTTACTATTGTGTTAAAAATTTGTTTCATTTTTGGTTGAAAATTAATTTTTTCAATCGAGAATTTATTTATTCCATTTTTGGTTGGAAATTTATCTTTTTGAATTGAAAATTCAACTATTTGGAAAATGGTGGAAAAATGATGTATCTTGTTGAGAATTAATCTTTTTTGGTAGAAAATTCATCTCCTTGGTTAAAAAAATCATTCTTTGGGTTAAAAATTCAACTATTCGATTGAATGTTGAACTTTTTTGTTTAAAATTTATATTCCTAATTGAAAATTCATCTTTTATTATCTATCTATTATATCATCTTTTCTAGTTGAAATTTTATCTATTTGGTTGAAAATTCATATATTTTATTGAAAATTCGACTTTTTGGTTGAAAGTTAATCTTCTTGGTTAAAATTTCGTCTTCTTTCATTAGAAATGCAACTGTTTGGTTGATAATTACCCTGGTTTAGTAGTAGATTCAACAATTGTTTTGAAAATGAGTCTTTTGTCATTGAACTTATTTTTTTTCATTTGACATCAAAAACTGTTTTGATTGAAATATCAACTATTACATGTTTTGTTTAGAATTCATCTCTTTTGGTTGAAAAATCAACTACTTGGTTTAAAGTTAAACTACTTTGTTACAAATTCATTTTTTCAAAAAAAGATTCACCTCTTTGATTAAAAATTTAACTATATATTACATTTTTTGTTGAAAACTTTTCATTATAAGTGGCTAATTCAATTATTTGTTAAAAAATCATTTATTTTGTTGAAAATTCGTCTTTTTGCGTAGAAAATTAATCCTCTTTATTGAAAATCTTTTGATTTGGTTGAGGATTAAACTATTTTGTGAAAAATTCGTCTTTTTTAGCTAAATTCAACTAGCGGAAAATTAGTTTTTTAAAAATCAAAAGTCTTTTTTTAAACTCAGAATTGAAGTATTTCATTTGTGGTTGAGAACCTATGTTTTTGAATTGAAAATTATACTATTTGGTTAAAATTTCAACTTTTTGGTTGAAAATGCAACTGTTTTATTAAAAATTCGTCCTTTTGGATTGAAAATTAATATTTGATGGTAGAAAAGTCATCTTCCTTGGTTGTAAATTCATCTTTCTTGGTTAAAACTGAACTTTTTTGTTGAGAATTCAACAGTTTTCGAAAAATTCGTCTTTTTGTGTTGAAAATTTAACTATTTGGTTAAAAGTTCAAGCATATTTAGGGGGGTGAGATCATGAAGAAAATATTAATAAGAACATGTATTTCATACCTGTAAAACAATTGATTGATAGGTTATTCCCACGTAAAAATATACTTTAAAATAATAATAATTTTTTTGGATGACCTTTTCATCCGGTAGCACAAAATTTATTTAAAAATTAATGTTAAATAACCTTCAAGTTTCCTGTTTTATTAATTATATTGTAAATAAAAACCAAAATAAATCTTGATTTATCTATAGGAAGGCTCTAAAAGCAGATATAATTATTATTTCGACAAAAACAATATTTCAAACGATTTGAAATAAATTATTATTATTATTTTACTTTAATTGTGATTAATATGATGAAAAAAGGATCTTATGTCGTTCTGAAATACTTTTTTCCAAGAAGTTTAAAATTGATTAATTCCTATTTTTTATTTTCACCCATAAACATTGAAGAGGAGATTTAATCACATGTTGTTTAAGAATTCTAACTATTCTTTTATTTTTATTTTAGGAAGAGCAGACAAGCTCACATGTAGTAAATGCCCAAATCTAAAAGGAGTTTCATATTTTTTTATTTCAAGAAATCGTGTTTACAGTTTTATTAGTACATAGAAGGGCTACGCAGATTTAAAAATGAACTTTTTGCTTGTAATTATAAAAATTAATTAAATTTGCAAGAACCATTAATTGCCTTACGACCTATTGAACTACAATTATCAGTATCAGTATTAGTTTTAGAGTTAAGGCAGCTTAAAAGCTGATAATTAAATACACTCCATTTAGTACGACGGCTCCCATCCGACTATAACTGAGGCAAGCGATGCTTAACTTCCGTGATCGAACGAGAAACTGCAAACAATTTCATCTGTCCAACCGGACAGATAAATATAAATGTTACACATCTTTTTATGTTACAAACCTTGAAAATTTATTGTATTGAAATCCAAACTATTGCAATTTTAAATAATTGAAGCATGCTCTACAACAGTGCATTATACGCGACATGCCATAAGGATCATTTTGTATCTATATTCACATATTAGATGACTCTTATGACAAGTAGCGCATACTGCACTTTTGTAGAGAACGCTTCAATTATTGAAAGATTGACAATTGAATTACAGTTATATTTTTCACTGCTATTTAATTTAAGTTTCATAACAAATTTAGAGTTTTCCATATTTTCAATCTTGTAGCTTAAGATAATAGTAACACGAAAATTCAGATAAAAGAATATAAACATCTATACCATTAATTGGAAATTACTATTCACTGGTTAGAAATATATATAAACTGTATTTTTAATTATTTTTTCAGTAACTTTATGTTATATGACATTATTATAGCATATGATTAGAAAACTTGATCTGCAATAAAATCCTATAATTATTATAGATACGCTAATAATAAAAATTCATTACTTTATAATAAGGCAATGACTAGGTTACGGAATTTTCCGTAAGACTAACCCGGTCAAGCATATCGATAGGGCTAGAGCTACGGAATATTCCGTAGCTTTAGCCCTGAACGAGCCGGAGAGGGGTTTGTCTTACGAAAACTTCTGTAACGGTAGACTGTTCCTGAAATAAATTATATTTTTGCAGACATTTTTAGATTATGTTTCGGAAGATCGAAGTGATCTCGAAAGAGAAAGCAATGGTTGGTCGATGACTGAGATGAAAATAATTTCTTGAAGATCGAAATGAAACCTACTTTCTTATAAAAATTTTTTATGTACTAAAAAAGAACACTCAAAATGTTCACAAATCAAAAATAGACTTCGAGACTACCCCCTTTTCCGGCTGATCAGAGACAAGTGTATTTGTGAACTTTTTGGGTGTTTTTTTTCTAGTATACAAAAATTTTTCATAAGAAAGTAGATTTCACTTCGATCGTTGAGAGATTTTAAAAGAGAGACATAAAGGAAAGATTTGTTCCAATTTGCAGGGTTGCGTATGAATACTGCATATTAAGATTTCTTTTAATACGGGTATTAATAGTTAACTCAATTTACGAAAAGATATCTATTTTTATTTAAATATAATATACAAATTTGAGGAAGTTAGCAATTTTGAGAAATGTGTTGTTGTTTTAGGTAATTACCTATTTCTTTTTTTGGAGAATGGAATAATCTGAATAGATTGGTTCCAAATCAACCCATAAAAATAATATTTGCCATTTTTTGATTTGCCTACAACCGGAAAGTGTAATTCTGCTACTGTAGTAAAGTTTCAGCACATGGATGTTCGTGTCCAGTGTCCATACTCACTGGTAAAATAGTCAAATGGCTAAGGGTTTCCGGTACGATTTGTATGCGGGCCTCGCTATATCCGCATCTGAATACAAATCGCCCCAAGAGCCATTGCTGCATCCGGCTCCTCTTTTTTCCTTTTTATTATCTCTTTTTTTTTGATAAGCCTAAGCTTCCTCTGCCAAATGTTTTTTATAAGTTACTCCTTAGAGCCCTTTTTTAGAATATAATACTTGTTAGAATTATAGTCATATTTTTCGAGTGGCAAATTATTAATCAAGATCTGCGGTAGTGAATCGCCGACAAGTATTTGAAAAAAGTAGAAAAAGGTTCTAAATAATCATACGAGAACAAAAAAAAATCTGTCATGAAGGACGAAATGCGAAAAATAACAAAATCGCTACCGGCAATTATTATGTGTACCATAAATGATTTTAAGCACTAAAAGTGAAATATCTCAATCGATTTATGAGATATCTTAACCAAACTTTGTGGGTCTATACTTCTATAGAACCCACCCATGAACAAGGATTCTGTGAGTTTGGAAAATATTAATTTAAAATTGAAAGAATGCTCTATATTCGAATTTTCAAAAAAAAAAAATGCTTAACAGAAAGTAGTCTGCAGGATAATAATATAATATCATGGAGTTGAATTTGTATTTATCAAAAAAATTTACTATTTTTAACATGCAGCTGTACCGAAAGCCAAATTCCTTGTTATTTCTCTAAACTATCAATTAATTTTTTTCATAAAAAAATTATTTAATAAACTAAATCATTGAACTAGTTTCTTCTTCTTCATGTAGTGTTTTGGTGGGATTTTATTTATATATTATTTACTGAAATATCGGCTTTAAATCTTAAGAAAATAATTTGTATGAATGAATATCGGTTCATTCAAGTTGGTGAAAGTAGTCTATTTTAGTACTCTGTTGAATAAGACCCGTTTACAGGAATAAATGCTGGTTGAAGACAATTTTAAATCCATTAAATTTGGGGTCAGATTAGAAGAAGTCCATTTATTTCAATAGCAATGTATTCCTTGATCTTTAAGTGCCCATTAGTTAATTATATGGATTAACAGAACAATAGAAAGGAGAGTTAATAGGCTATTTGCAATTTTTTACTTTTGTGAATCATATTCAAACTAAGTACTAGCAGTAAAAGCACGCACGCAAAGCGCGCGTTCACGTCCCTGGGTTTTTATTTCCTAACATTAAAAATATACACAATTCAAAAATCCATTATTAAACCAGGTTGTCTAGCGCAATGGAAATCCTTGAAAACCTGGAAAAATCCTTGAATTTTGGTCATGGTCCTGGAATTTTTATGGGCTTTATGGGATTTCACTTTTTTTTCTGTGAGTACGTAGGGATATCGAAAAGAGGACTATGTTCCCGGTACCCACTGTTTTATACAGGTAATTCTCTCCTGAAGATTCGACCAATCAGCAATATTAAATCAGCAATATGAATAGATAATCAACATAATAAACAACTGCTAAAAAGAAAACCAAGGATGATTAAGATGTTTTTGTCAATTTATTTTTACATGCATGTAATAAAAATGAAGATTCATGAATTCAAATTGATTGTTAAGATCCTTTTTTTGACCGCATTCGAATAGATAAATTATAAATTATAAGTTCTTAAAGCAAAAAAGACGAAAAACTTAAAAATTTCAAGTTCAATATTCTTATTAATTTCCAAGATTTTGCAACGGTTTTGGGTTGAAGTTTTGGGTTAAATATAAATTAACACAATCTCCAATTAATATTATTTTCTGAACCACGATGATATATTATAAAAAACGGTATATTATTTAGTCAACGATAGCTTTGTATGAAAAAATAAATTGTTCGATTAGTTTTGGCTGTCGGTTCTTCTGCTTGTTCTAAATAGTAAATTTTTTGATAAATTCAAATCTAACTTCATGGTATGTTGATTTATCACTTTCATATGAAAAAGCGGCGCATGTACACGTTATTTACTATATTTATGCAAAGTTTGATCGAAATTGATTGATTGATTTTGGCTGTCGGTTCGTCTGCTTGTTAAATAGAGTAAATTTCTTGATAAATTAAAGTCTAACTTCATGGTATGTCGATTTATCACTTTCTTCCAAAAAGCGGCATGTGCACGCGTTATTTAGTATGTTTCTTCAAAGTTTCATCGAAATCGATCTTTGGTTTTGGCAGTTCGTTCGTCTACTTCAGTCATCACAGAGTGTCACCTATTCACCTTTTGTCACCTATTTTAGAAATTGTCACCTATTTCATCTATTTTCAAAATTTGTCACCTTTTCACCTTTTTTTAGTTGAAAAATTAAAATTATATTCAAAATTGCAATTCACAA
>JAUMHM010088097.1:0-10031 GCA_032362435.1 Melikaiella ostensackeni
ACACCAAAAAAACGCTATTCACTCGAGCTATGAGAAGAGTCGTATTGACCTGCCCTATACAAACTCTAGCCACGAGCAAGAGAGAAGCGGGAGCCTCCGGTTCTCTCCTAGTCCCTGAAAAATTGATATAAAATTACAATATTTTTGCAATTCTGATTTTTAATTTATTTGTGCAAAACAGAAATTAGTTTTTATTTCAAATTGGAAAAAATAATTTCAAACAGAAATCGTTTAAGTTGGAATAATTTTTAGATTGAAAAATTCAAAACTTCAATTAAAATTTGTAAAATTAGAGGAATTCACATTAATAACGCTTCAAAAGTGATGTGGCGAAGTCTTCAAAATCCGTTTAATGCACTAAATCAGTCTTCATTTGATAAAATGTGTAATCAGTTTTTGAGAAAGAAGAAGCTGCATTAAACTTTCATAATTTGATATAAAGTAATTATTATTCAAAAACACATTTTTACATTCCAATTTTTCCCTCGTTTAGTTTCTCGTGTATTTTCATGCATAAAAGCTCACAGGCATACATGTTCCGAAAATTGCGGAAACCACAAGTTATAAACATAATTCCGTTGAATGCCAAAATCAAAATTTGCAAAATTGGCTGTATTTCTACTTTCGATTCCTGGGTATTAGCGATTTCTTTTCCTAGTGCATTTTTGTTACTGGATAATTTTCAAGTACCCACAAAAACTCTTCTCTTTTTCACACAGCTGTTCAGAATTTTTTTCCGAAAACAGGGGTGAACTAAGTAGGAATTATCTCTTGGAAAATGTTTGATCAAAATTCGCGAAAAATTGGGAAAAGTTTTTTGACCTCCAGGAATGTGAAATAAAATTGAAACTCAAAATAATCTAAGAACTCTGCAAAAAATAAATTTTTGAAGCATTTGTTTCGAGAGCGGGTAATCAAGGTGCGTATTTATCGATTCCAGATTTTTTTATTTTGGACCCACCGCAGTACGTAAGCATTACATCACATCGCTAGCAACATAATTGAAGACAAATAAAGATAGAAAATTATTCATTTCTCCCCAGACCTAATTATGATTTAAAAAAATTCAAAGAATAATATCTAGTCAGGATGTCCTAGGAACTAGGACCTAAAGTTATTTTGAGTTCAAAATGAGCATTGTTAAAAATAATTTCTAAAATGGAGAAAAATATTCCCATAATTGACTGTAACTAATTTTATGAAACAACTGAAGATGAACTTCGAAATTAATATAAGTTCTAATTCTTATTGAAACTTAAGGCTATAGGGCTTATTTTATTTCTTGAAAGAGTTCCCTACAAATCTTTTGGTACATTTTCATTTTGAAAAATGTATTCAGGTTTTATAAAACTTAAATTTTCATAAATAATATTTTTCTTAAATGAAACTTTTTTTAAATAAAAAAACGTACAACACGCATTTGTAGAGATCATTTTACAGAATAAAATGAGCCCTAAAGCATTAGCATCCATTCAGAATGGCAACTTTTACCTAAAGAGAAAGCAAAAATATAAAACTCTAAATAACTATTGCTAAAAAAAACAGTGTTGACCTGAAATATTTTTTTCCACAGTTAGCCTTCAGTTATCATCCAAAATTAATTATAATAATTAACCATGGAAGTATTTTCTTCGATTTTATCAATCATTTTTAACAATGCTCATTTTTATCTAGAAGACTTTGTACTATATCTTCAATTATGTTTTTTTTTGTAAAGCAAGTGGGTTTTGTGAGCTTCTGAACTCTTAACCCCACATTTTGTTTTATTGTTATAATTATTATGGCTATCAAATTATTATTAGTAATATTTAGTATTCACAAAAAAACCCTTAAAAATAAATTGAATTACATGAAAAACTGAGGTAGAAAAAAGGCACGAAAGCGACTATCATGCAAAATTGCAAATTGCCCTTACGCAAAAATATTATAGGTAAAACAGAGTGAACCAGCATTGGAATAAATAAAATAAAATATTGAGGAAATTAATGTAAAATGCAAATAGTAGACAAACTACAAAGGGACGTTTTCTTTTGAGCCTCTCATAATCTCAAATGTAAGTACATATACAAAAAAAGCGACTCTGCCTACGTAAACTTTACACAGTAAAAACCTGTAAATTCCCTTGGTATCTTTAAAATCGCTTCAGAATTAAGTAATTGAAATCCCTTGATACCTTTGTAAATGTTTGTGAATCCATTGAAAATTCTAAAATATGTTAAGATCTCTAGAAATCCATTGAAGTCTTTTCACTCCTTTTGAATTCCTGTGAAATCTATGAAGTCTTCGGCATGGTTAGAAATCTGTAGAAATCATTTCAAATCCTTTGCAAAGAAACAAATTAAATTTACTCTCTGCAGTTTTCTAAAAATCCATTGACATTCATAAAATCTCCTAAACTCTTTGAAATACTTTTAGGTTCCATCAAATTGATAGAAATCTTTGAAATATTTTTAAATCTTTAAAATATATGTGGATTCAATAAACTCCTTTATATCTTTTGAGATTTCTTGAGATGCTTTAAATTGCTTCAAATGTTCCGAATCTGTAGGAATTTCTTCGAATTTTATTTTATTTTATTCATTTTCCAAAGTTCTGTAGAAATCCCGTATAATCGAGTTTAAAATCTTTTCAAAGCCGACAAAATTCTTTGCAAACCCTTGAAATTTTCGAAATTTCTTCGCATTCTTTGAAATCTGTTAAAATACCTTAAAATTTTGAAACTCACCATGGAACTTCCTGAAAACTACTGCAGCATGAACTCAGCATTTTCTTCTGTTCTGGACCACTATAATTAAGTAGTTTTCTGAAGTTTGTACAAAAAAACTGAACACACTAGAAGCAAATATATCATTCCAACTCACTTACTAGTCTGTAAGTTAAAACAGCTGCTGTGAAATTACATACGTATTCCAGCTGTCATAAATCACTATTAAATCGTGTGCATACTATGCCAATCACAATGTCTATTTGTCATAATTTTCACTTCACTTAATGTCAATTCGATTGAATTTTCATGTACTACGAAACATTACTTCAACCTTTTAGACTTTGAGTTCTGTTTTTGAATAAAACTTACTTTGCTTGCTTTCGATAAGTATTTGGTGACCAGATAAAAACAACAAGAGATTAACATTAACACATTTTTTTCCGTTCTTTAATTTTCTTCAAAACTATTGTATTTTCACTTTCTTGAAATAGGACATACTTCACAAAGTGGGGATTGAAGAATCGAGTAGACGCTGACTACTTGCAATAAAAATTATTACAACTGTGATAAGGAAAAAAATTCGGCAATTTGAATACATTAAAATTTTGTGAAATGAAAATTAAGTAATAGATATTATTGCAAGGGGATTTTCGGAAGCGAGTGTCATTTGTACGGGAAACATCCGTCGTGCGCTTCCCATGATCCAAACTATACTAGCGCCGGCGAGGTACGAGAAGAGGTTTTGGGAACCGATAAAGGATAAGGTAAAACATGGAAAACAGAAGGTAGATTGGTTAGCTCTTTTGAGCGTTAAGGCGACAATGTCCAGCAAGCTTAAAACATGGACGCGGGGAGTAAAACGTCAGGGGACTCCTAGGCCGTTTCAATTTTTCAAAGACGAAGATCTAGAAATTCAAACGACAAACGTCTGTAACTCTCAAATTCTGTAGGTTTTAGAATGCAATTCTCAATCGATTTAGGATTTCCCTTTATATACAAATTAATCATTAAATTTTTTTTAAATCTGTTAGTCGATTTTCAAAATTTCGTTTTTTCAATATGTATATTTTTTTATCTTTTTGTAAAATGGTTTTCTATGCTTAGTATCACTTCAATTTATTGTGCTGTGGTATTATTGAGATGGAAAAAATTTGTTGACTTGCAAAGTCAATTGTTGCAAACAAATTATTTTAACACATGGTCAATATTTTGAATTATTTGCTTGTATCTCAGAATATATCGGAAAACAGATCACTCTTTTTATTTATGGACTTCTAAAAGTTGTGTCGGAATATAGATTCGTTGTCCGATCGCCAGTGCATTTTTCCATGTCTTAATGTTATAATCAAATTACTTATGAAAATTCACAATTTGACCAATGTTTTTAAAGTTGAAGGTAATTTTTTTGATAAGTTTAGCTTACCAGAAATACCATACTATGTTATAAAGAAATTGCATACACAAATCCGCTGATTGAACAAGATATCCATTTTCAAACTGTTAATTTCTGTATGCACTTCGTGTCTGACAGTCATGTTTGTTATAAACTGGCAATGCGTGTTACTGTGGTGACACTGGGAAGCCCAAAAATGCACGTTAAAGAAAATACGTTCGAAAATATTTGCTTTGAAATTCCTCCATTTTTGGAGGTATACAATTTCAAGTTTCACAGTGTTGTAGCTTCAAATATTATAAATGTCAGTACAGTTTCAATATGAAATCTTTCAAAATTGAAAAATTTCATACTAAAAGCCTTCGTAGTCAGTTTTGAATATAATAATTTCAGATTTAAATACACTACATTCTTTGGTTTTAATTTTAAACGTTCACTCTTCAACGTTCCGTAGTAGAATTTTGTTCATTTTTAATTTTGCACTTTTAAAATCACCTTTTATCTTAAACCTTTTTTATAATAATGAAATATTAAAGATTCATAATGGAAAACGTTTTTATTTTACATGTTTTCATTTTACATGTTTTGATTTTGAAATATTCAATTGAGTTTTGAGTTTAAAATTGTTACATTTTAACTGCTTCGAATTGAACATTATTTAAATTCAAAAGTTTTCAATTGTTAATTATTTAATTTTAAAGTCTTTAAATGTAAGTCTCAAATTTTGAGACTTCGATAACTTGTGTAATCTGTTTTATAATGGTTCATTTTCCAATTATTCAATTTTAAACGCTCTCATTAAGAAGTGTTACAAGATGAATTTGTTCTTATGCCACTTGAAATATTGTAATTTTTTCAATATTGTACCTAATCGAAAATTGTTTGATTTGGAACGTTTTCAACTGAAAATCGTTCAAAATATATATTGAATTTCAAACCCTTTCAAATCAAAGTTATTCATTATTCATTATTCTTTCTGAATTTCTTTTGAAACTAAATGTTTAAAAATCTGTTCAATAACGGATTTTTGAATTGTTTATATTTTGAATGTTATGCAATCGAATTCCAGAAACGTGAACATGCGCTTGGTGCACGTTAATTTACTTCTAGTTGTAATTATAATTTTTTTAATTCTCGTTTAATGAATGGCAACAATAACTTCATAATTATATTCAAAAACATCTAAAAGAAACTGCGACTGTATTTTATAACAGTACAGTTGTTAATAACACATTATTCATGTGTAAAAATCTGTCTGTTCTTGATTTGCAAATGTTTATTTATCGACTTACATATAATTGACAATTACTGTCGCATTATCACTTATACGCCCGTCTGAACTGAAGGGTAAGGCCCATCTTGTCTACTTTTGCGCACCCTACCTGAAGCCCTTCAGTTGACGAGGAGGGCAGTCCTCTCAGTACCTGGTATACGATTGAACTAGGTATCTCCTTAACTTCTCAGTAGTTCGGAAGAAGCAAGTAGGATCCTTTTTTCTCAGTTTGGCTTCAAATTCGGCTTTCGAGTTATTTTAGAGTACGTATTTGTGAATTAGTTCATTCCAGACTTTGTGTTTTGCCAATGTATGTAACACATGCCACGAATTGTACTTCGCGGTCAAAAGGATTGCGTGTAAACGTGATGTTATTTAGTAAACTGAACGTTTCTGTGCTTTGAACTCCAATTTTTATCTCATTAATGTTGACTGATTTGAGAAAAGAAATTAAGTGATTATACTCAGTTTTTTGCGAGTAGCTTCAAAAACGACTTCTTGAGTTCTGACTATTTTCTCCGTGAGAGTCAGTGTATCAGTGAATTAGTGCCTCTACAGTTGCGTTCTTGCTCTCTCTCTCTCTCGCTTGCACTCTCGCTTCTGATCGCTCGCTCACTCGTTCGCTGACATGTCCCAAATTGCGCTATCGAAAAAATAGAAATAAGGACCTAGATATAAGAGTTTATGTAAATAGTTGTGAATAACTGTAAATAGTAAGGATAAGCTAGTATAAAATATGTGTGCGGAAGTATTGTAAGAAATGGAGGTCATGTAAACCCTTAGGGGACACATTGTGAATAAAAAAGAAGAAGAATACGTTCCCATCATAATATTCGCGCTTTGCGCTCGATTTTTTGCGCTCACCGTATGAAATATACAGATAAATAGTTAAAAAGACGATCAGAAAATCATCTCGATTTACGATCGGTCCCATAAAGAAATGTTTAACAGCAATTTTATTTGACCTGATATAAGAGATTTCGATTGTGCTTCGCAAAAGCACGTTCAAGGCTTTATGTTGAAAGTAAACGTCATGGCAGATAGCAATTATAGAATTTCAAATATTTTCAAGTGTTCTTCTCTCTAAGTGTTCTTTATAGTTAGTGCGCGTCAACAATCAAAACCTCAGCCAAGATAAATAAAGATAACGTTGGATACACAGAAAATACTTTTATGTATAATTATGTTTATGGTATGACAAGAAATTTCTGCGCACGGTTCTTTGAATTTTAAATTATTACTTTAGTTTTAAATATTTGGGAAGATTCGAAGGCATCAAAAGACATTGATTCTTCAAGCATGCTGATTTTTTGACATTATTATACATTATTAATTGTACAAGATGATGGTACATTATAAATTCAATTCATAGTATATGAAAATGAATACCCATATGTATATTGAATTTCTATCAGATTTTTCTGAGAGTGTGCTAACATATTCTAACGAACAAAGATTCTACTTGTTGTATTATGCATTTTGAATCACTGATATTATTATATTTACCAATAGGATTAAGGGGCTATCCATAAATTACGAAACACATTTTTGGCTACTTTTTTACCCCTCCCCACTCTTCCCCATACAACAACTCGTAACGAAATGGATTGACCCCCGCCCTCGAGTCTATGTTACCTAACTTTCCCGAATATTTTCAACCATGTTGAATTTTCAACAAAAATGTTCCATATTTAACCGAAAAAGATTGAATTTCTACCAAAAGAAATGAATAAGAACCAAAAAAAGAAGGAATTTCCAATCTAGAAAAACGAATTTTCTACAAAATAGTTGAGTGTTAAGCCCGAAATGATAAATTTTCAACAAAAAAATTTATTATCAACCAAGAAAGAAGAAATTTTGAACAAAAAAAAAAAAGAATTTTGAACAGAAAAGTTAATTTTCAACGAAAAAAGATGAATTTTCAACCATGTAGTAAAATTTTCAGCAAAATAATTATGTTTTGAACGAAACAGGATTTTCAACTAAAAATAGATGAAATCTGAACCAAAAATATGATAGTAGTCTTTTGAACCATATAGAATGGACTCTGAATCAAAAATAGTTGAATTTACTTAATAGTTTCTATTAATTCAGTTCAAATTTGAGCGAGAAATTGAGAAATAGGAGGAAAAGGGAAAATTTTTTTAAAACAGGGGAAAAAGGACATCTTTGAAAAAGGAGACATTCCCCTCCTCCCAAAACTGTTACGTAATTTACAGATGTTCCCTTACATATATTATTATATTTACCAGTAGGATTAGGAAAAAACGCCAAGACGAAATAGAGAATTCCAATCACTATCCTCATTTTCCTCAATAATGAAAACCCACGTATGAAGAATAAGAGCTTAACTGATGAATATTCTTCAAGATGTTGCCGTAATTACAGTTGTCGCTATCTTATTTGTCCTTTTAAATCATATGTATTTCATGACGCTGTTTCTTCGACCCTGAAGACGCAAAGACACTTGAGGTTTATGACAGTAATGTAAAATTTAGATCAGAAAAACAGAAGTAGATACACGTACATACGAAACCATTCATTGTCAGGAATTTTAAATAATTTAACAATCAGAGTGAACCACTGCACGCTCGCTTGGAAACGGTACAATTGGTAAACTATGGCTCAAGATTGCTCAGCATTGGATAAACATGGGATAAGTGTGCTTCAAGGTTGAGTAAATCTTCACCCATGGTCGTCCCATGGTAATGAACAATCATGGCTAATAAGCGAAGATGTTGGTTTGAAATTATTCAATGTTGCTGATTACTGATCCATGTTTTCATTGAAAAATAAACTAACTGTAAGATCTTACAATTCAGTTAGAGGTTTCGACCATTCTTCGACAGTCTCCATCATTAGAACAATATGGAGACCATACATTTGACCTGTTTGACATATCAGAGAGGTTAAGTATGAGTAAAGTAATTGTAAGAGTTTGTACCAACTAGCTTTGTAAAAACACATGGTTACAAATTTCAAATCTATTACATATCCACATTATAAAACTAGTATTGTAAACAACTTAGTAGACCCAGCGATCAAGCTTGCACATACATTTTTTCACCAAGATAACTTAGAAATTGTCACAAACACACTTAAAATCAATGATTCCCCTATCAGACTTATCAATAAATTTATCAATACTTGCGTTAAGAATTGACTTTCCCATGATAACAACGCTGACAAAACGAACAACAGAGAAGTAGACCTGGATAGATCAATAGACTCACTCTACAATACACAAACTTCCAGAATTTTCCAAAAACTATATAATGAACAGAAAATTAAAATCATTTTTAAACCTGTCAAATATCCATATAATCTCCTTAAACATCAAGAAGACTGTATTCCTAAAAATAAGCAAATTAACATAATCTATTAAATATTTTACACAGATTGTAACAAATGTTATATTGGTTAAACGAAACGATACATACAACAAAGAACAAATGAACACAAAAGGTTATGTGATAAGAAGAAAACCAACTGCGCTTGCAATATACATCCAACCATTTACCAACTCAACTTTGGTTTTGAAAATATAACTATATTAGCTAAAGAAACATACTATTACTGTTACTGACGTAACTAAGGTTAGTAAGCTGCGTTCTTTGTAATGTGTTGGTTTGATTAAGAGTCACGTATACGCCGGAAATGTATTCATGCCTTATCTTAAATAAACTCAAAATGGAGTTTGTAATAGTCCTCCTTATCCTCAAAAAAGGAGGAGACGTCCCGGCCTTTAAAAAAGCGCTGGACCAAGCGATCGGCCAGCGAGTCGACGTTCGGGCTCTGGTCACCACGAAGGTAGGCGAGGTAAGGGACCTCGACGAAACGGTGACCAGGGAGGAGGTACTGGGAGCGCTCGGTGGAGCGCTCGGTAAGGAGGAACTGGGGGCCCTATGCAGGCTCTTTCAACGCTTCGGCGGAGTGAGAGTCGCAGTGGTGCAATTAGTGGGGGCAGACGCGGTAAGTCTGCTCCAATTGGGGAAAATTCGTCTCGGGTGGGTAAACTGTCGCATCCGGGAGCATGTCGAGATGCCGAGGTACTTCAGGTGCCTCGGGTACGGTCATGGGTCGCGCAGCTGCAAGAATTCCAGCCGGAAAAATGCCTGCTGGAGGTGCGGCGGCGCGGCTCATGTTCCGAAAGACTGCAAGGCCCCCCCGAGCTGCCTGACGTGTCTGGATAAGGACGGCAAGGACGTTGCTCATGCCGCGGGAAGCAGCTCCTGCCCGGTGTTCCGGGAGGAGCTAAAGAGGTTGAGATGCGGGAATTCAGGTTCCTGCAACTTAACCTCGGGAGGGGAAGGGGCGCCCAGAACCACCTGATGCAGGTAGCCAGGGAGAGGAGGGCCGATGTGCTGCTCATTAGCGAGCAGTACAGGAAGCCTGAAAACTCGGTCTGGTTCCAAGACGCATCACGGAGGTCTGGGATTGTGACATGTAACTCCGATTTGGGAGTCGCGAAAGTTCTGGAGACCGATAAGGGGTTCGTCTCGGTCAAAGTGGCAGGTGTGCGTGTTTACAGCTGTTACTTCTCCCCTAACGACCCCTTCGACATCTTCGAATCCCAGATTATCGCTCTTGAGGAAAGCCTCCACGAGGCGGTCGGGCAGGTCCTCATTGCCGGCGACTTCAATAGTAAGTCGCCGGAG
>JAUMHM010088098.1:5990-28335 GCA_032362435.1 Melikaiella ostensackeni
ACTTTCCTTCATTTCCATTATTTCCCCTTACTTCCCTTCATTTTCCCCTCACAACCACTCACTTCCCCACCTTTCTCGTTATTTCTCCTCACTTCCCCTCATCAATCCTCATTTCCCCTTTCTCCCCCACACTCCTATCTACACTTTACCTCACTTTCCCTTTTTTTTTAATTTTATGGATTTGGTCTCTAATGGGTTGCGAAGAGATGTCATTCAATTTGTTTTTAATCGAAAAAAACAAGAGATGGTTCAAGTTTTTTATATATTCTTATAAGAGGTTGAAAGCTTTCGCTTTTTTACTTTAATTCCTTATGAAAATCATTTTTTATTTATACTCGAACTTTTTGTACATCTTTTTAGTTTTGTCGCCTTTGAAATTTCATTTCACACTTTCAAATTTAAATAGGAAGTCTCCAAAGGAGAAATGAACTACCCTTATTCCTGTTTATTATCTTTTCTAGATTCGACGAAACTCATTCGATAAGGATCCTTAGCGAACCTATTCTTGACCAATTGAAATTAGCGCTTTCTTGAAAGTGCGCCTTTTTAATTGAAAATTCATCTTTTTAGATGAACGATACGATACAACCGTTGGGTTGAGAATTTATCTTTCTTGAATACAAGTTCAATTATTTGGTTGAAAATTCAACATTTTTGTTGAAAGGTCATCCTTTCTGTTAGAAAAATTTATCTTCTTCGCTGGTTATTTCTACTATTTGGATAAAAATTAACTTTTTGGTTGAAAATTCATATTTTCGTGATTGAAATTGATCTGTTCAGTGTAAAATTCATCTTTTTTGCTTGAAAATGCAACTGCCTGATTAAAAATTAATCTGGTTTGCTTGAGGATTCAACTATGTTTCTAACATAATCATATGTTTCTAACATAATCAAATATCAAACACATCAAGACTATCATATAACATCAACAATATCAAACACAATTTTCAATTTCAAATGCTATATTTTAGTGGGGATTTCAAAATCAAATTTCTTCTCTGAAAAATTTGACAGAAACTGGACCTAAATTTTTTTTTATTGTTAATAAATTTTTTTTATTGTTTGGTGTTTTAGGTTGAAGGTCCCTTCAAATTAACAAGTGCAATTTTCAATTTTAGTTGCTATATTCTAGTGGAGATCTAAAAACCACTTTTTTTCTGGAAAATTTGACAAAAAAGATATCCAAATTTTTGTTTGTAGTCACTAAATTTTTCTTGTTGTTCGGTATTCTAGGTAAGAGGTTTCTACAAATCACTAAACACAATTCTCAATTTTAATTGCCATATTTTAGTAGGAATTTCAAAATCAACTTTTTTTTCTGAAAAATTTGACAAAAACTGGATCCAAATTTTCGTTTTTGTTGATAAATCTTTTTATTGTTTGGTACTTTAGGTAAGAGGTCCCTTCAAATTAGCAAATACAATTTTCAATTTTGATTGACATATAATTATCAGTAGGGATTTCAAACTCAACATTTTTTCTGATAAATTTGACAGAAACTTGATCTTAATTTTTGTTTGTTGTTAATAAATTTTTTTATTGTTTCGTCTTTCAGGTTGGAGAGCCCTTGAAATTATCAAACACAGTTTCCAATTTTAGTTGCTACATTCTAGTGGAGTTCTTAAAATCAATTTTTTTTCTGAAAAATTTGACAAAAACTGGATCCAAATTTTTGTTTGTTGTTAATATTTTTTTTATTGTTTGGAATTTTAGGTAAAAGGTACCTTTAAGTTATCAAACACAATTTTTAATCCTAATTGCTATATTTTAGTAGCGATTTCAGAAAAAAAATTGATTTTGAAATCCCTACTAGTATGTGTCAATCAAGATTGAAAATTGTGTTTGATAATTTGAAGGAACCTTTAACGTAAAATACCAAAGAAAAATGTATTGACAATAAAAAAAATTTTGGATCAAGTTCCCGTCAAATTTTTCAGAAAAAAGTTGATTTTGAAATCCCCACTAAAATATGGCATTTAAAATTGAAAATTATGTTTGATATTGTCGATGTTATGATAGTGTTGATGTGTTTGAAATATGATTATGTTTGGAAATAGTCAAAATTATTGTTCACTGTAAATTATGGTAGATTATGGTTTTTATGCGTATTTATTGCGAAAAACCTAACATTAGAACGGTCATTGAAATATGAAGACTAATTGTGAATTTTATTTACAAGTGGGAGATACAATTTTTGATGCGGTGCATTAGTTTGGTTGTGTGGTATACTTTCCTTTTCTTCCACCTGTCTTTTCAGCATCTTCGATTCATTCTGTCTCTACTTCCCTTGCCTTCATCGTCTCACCAACCTCTCCCACCCCTCCACCCATGTTCTTTCAGTCACACCTCCGCCCTTACCTCACAATAGCTATTTTAAGTTTTTCTATCAGCGTGTCTACTCCTTCCTCTTCCATGCTCCTTACCTCCTCGTTTTCCACTTTTCCTCTAAATTTTCTTAACTTATCTTCCCCCCAACTGACCATTTTCAATTTCCTTCCTTACACTCCTTTCTTCTTCCACCTACCGCACGTTGGTCCTCCACGTCTCAATGTCGCTATCACCGGAAAGTGCTCGGAGCCTATCTCATTGCCCACTCCCATTCTAACCATGAGCTTCCTTATTCTTTCTTCTGACAGAATGTAATCTATTACAATGTCCCCTCTGCCTGTGAACGTCATTTCCCCTTTCTCATCCCCCTAAGTATTTCCGTTACATATAAACTATCCTGCCTGTCTCAACAAGTCCAGAAGTCTCCTGCCCTCCTGATCTGTTTTCCTATCTTTCGAGTTATTTACGAATACCTATTTTTCTTCGTCCCACACCTCTCCCCCTTGTTCCTGGTCTGTGCATTCAGATCCCTACTATTAGCACCAACCCCTCCTCTTTTTCCTCTGTCCATTTCCTTATCACTCTTCATCTTACCTTTTCTTCTCTTCTCCTATACATGCACGTAAGAGCCACAACCACTTTTCCTATTCTCATTCTTCTCACCATTGTTCCGTCCTTTTCTTCCTCTACCACCATTTCCTTTCTTACCCTTGACAACATGCCACCCATACTTTTCCCTTTTACGTGATCCTTTCTCGCCGCTTCCATCTTCCACACATATCCTTTCGGTAATATTCTCTTCATGTCTTCCCACTCCTTCTCATTCATCCACGTTTTTCTCATCATTATCACATCCCACTTATGCGAATCCCCCCAGAAAGCTTTGTTCTTGTTTTCAACCATGACGCGCTCCAAAATGCTACCCTCACGTCTCTACTTTTGCATTTCTCACCTTTCTTCCTTGCATTCAATTCCTATTGTTGTTTATAAAATCCACCGTAACACCTCTATTCTCATCACCCTCTCCTTTTTCCCTTTCTATCACTTCCCGCTTCTTACTCTTCCTCAGGGCTTCTGATTTATCGTCCCAAATTCAGAAATCTTCGTTCATCCATATCCTGTCTCTCCCAATTCTTCCTCTACCACCTTTATTCCTCTCAGCTCAAACCTTACGCTCGACTAACCTCAATGGTTGAAATTTTTTTCAATTTATAACGAAATCTCAATTGATTTTTACAAATTCAAGTTCATCGGCCAGGTCTAAAAAAGGCAAGGGGTTTCCTTACCTAGATCTGAATTTTCCTCCACGTGACCCTGAGAATGAAGCCAGTTCCAAAGCAAGTATGAATAACTTTACAATTTCAAACTTTAATTATTCAAATCTGACTTCTGAACTTTAGAAAGCTTAACATTTTCTGTTTGAAGCATTCGAAATTAAAGAATTTTAAGTATAGTGTTCAAATCTGTACAATTTCAAATTAAAGTTATTAATAACAATTTCAAACTTCATTTCAAATTCCAAAATAATAATGCTTCTAATTTCAAATTGTACGATTTAAACAAAAAATTGTAACTTTATTTTAGAAGCTTCTAAGTGTAACCGGTAGATAATGCTCCAAATGGTATGAAATCAATAAGCGATTCTACATCGGAGCGCAATCTATAAAAAAATATAATTATAGGGAGCTTCGACGATTAGGTACACCGTATCTTACAGAAATATTAGTAAAAGTAGGCGGCAGGCGCCTCCAAAAAGGGCTTTGTAGCTTATCGAGTCGTTAATAAAGTTGTTCAAGTCTCCCCTCTACTTCCCACAGTTTCCATCATGACCGTTTCCTCACATTTACACCTACTATTATTTCGCCCCACCTTTCATTCAACTTTCTTACCCACCCCTTTCCTCATTCACCCTACTTCACTCCTACTTACCCTCATTTACCTTCACTTCCTCGCCCCTTCACATCATTTTTCCTTCTTTCCCCTCACGTCTCCTCATCCCCTCTCCCAATTCCCCTTCCCTCACTTCCAATTGTTGCCACTTACTTGCCTTCATTTCTTCTCCCACTTCCTTTCCCACTTCTGCGTACTTCCCCTCATTTCCCCTAACTACCTCTTTTTTGTACAATGTACGGACACCCGACCGAAACCATAAGGGCTTCTGCCTGGGGCTACGAAACCCTAAAAATAAAGATATATAAAGCCAAAATGAGCTGAGGTAAAGGCCCCGGTTCGTAACCTAGTAAGGAGCTGAAAAGAATAAAATCATTTTCAGATGCCTCAAGCAATATTTGAATGCCATAAACTTTTTTCTTACGTAAAGAATAATCCATTTTCAATCGAAAATGTTATTGAGAGCAAGTTCAAGGATGCATTAATCAAATAATTAAGAATTTGAACGAACATACCCGATGTGCCGCTTCGTAACCCCCGAAAGTCCTCTTTGAGCAAGTTCGTAACCCAATGATGAGCCGGTTCGTGACTGGCCTATCAATGCAAGTGAATTCGGGACTATAGGCTTTATCTGTTATCTACTCAATATCAATATAATTGAATCGTGGAATCTTTTACTATTTTTGTAAACTATATTCAATTAATTTCACAATTTTTGTGCTTTTGTTTAAAGTAGTTGATTTTTTGAGACTCGTCAAAGTTGAAAGTAACTGACGTCAACAGCAAATTACGCAAAGTGTGTCCATTCGTATACTAACCTCACAATCTATTCAAGGTTTATCAATTTCTAGATGACGCATTCATTCTTCGTTTTTGATCAAAAGTAAAAGTTGATATAGATATGAAAAGTATATAAACTGAAGTAAAGACTGCCTCAGCGTTCTAACGATATGTGTCATATTTTAATTTTTTAAAGAGTTTTTGCCAGAGGGGTCATAGATGCGACACTGCTGATATTCCACTGCCCGTTCGTAACCGACTTAAAGATTATTGTATTTCAAAATGAAAAACTACTTACTCAAATGATTGCACTCGAAAAAAAAAGAACGTTATCACTGTCCACTGGATTGTCACTTTTTTACTCACAACACGCCAAGCTGTAAAGTTTCGTCAAGTCATTTCAGTAGTGGTCTCATAGTCAGCTGGTTTGAAAGTACACTGTGCAACGATAGAGGGCAGAGCGCGACGTTTTTACTTTTTTACGAATTGATAAACGCGAAATAATGCCTATCATCTCATATCAGTTTTGTACATTCTCATTTTCACTTTGAAGAGAAATTCACATCAGCCAACAGTTTCTATTGTATTACATGAAAAATTAATTTATACGCTTGCTGGGTTACGAACTGGTCCGGGGTTACGGACCGGGGCCTTCACCTTATTTCAATTTTTTTTTAAGACTCAGCGCCATTGTGAATCAGCTAATTAATCAAATCTGAATTGTTTTTTTTTTCCTTGAGATTCTATAGATGTGAAAAGGAGAAAATCGGGCCGTAGACATGACCTATCTAGACCCACTGGTCCCTCAAGGTAAAGCTCCTAAAATGATTCACTCTTCCAATGTAAGGCCTGTTGCTATACTTCCCAAGCCTTCAGGACCTCAAAATCCTGGTTCTTATGATATAGATTTTCGAAATCCTGGTTCTAATAATATAAATTCTCGAAGACCTAGTTCTTATATCGTAGATTTTCAAAATCCTGGTTCTGATAATATAAATTCTCGGAGACCTGATTCTTATAATATAGATTTTCAAAATCCTGTTACTTATCATTTGATTTTTCAAAATTCTGGTTCTCGTCATAACGTAGACCCCCATAGAAGTCCACCTTCTCTAGATGCTTTAAGCATCGTTCAACGACCATCTGGTGAAGGAAATTATTAACATAATTTTTTCGATGAAGGTGGACATCCTGGAATTAATAACCCACGGAAATAGTGGTTCGGGTGAAGAACGATGTAAAATCAATAAATTAATAACAACGATTTGACGCGAGAGTTCATATCCATCAGACTAGTTTCTATGTAAACAAATTTGTGTATGAAATAATTGTTGAAAATAAAAATATAACTCAGAGACAATTGTGTATTTTACTTTATATTGAGGGCTTCCTAGGAAGTGGGTAAGAGAGACCTAAGAAGAGAGAGGGGGAAGGGGAGATCTTTGACCTACCTCTCAGCTTCAACCTAATACGTCTGACCTCTGACCTCTGATTTCCGAAAAAATATAGGATATGATCTCTTTTCCTTGACTTTCAACCTTTGACCTTTGACCTTTGACGTATGATGTCTGATCTATAACCTTATGGCCTTTCATATTTGCCCTCCCATTTTTTGTCTCTTACCTTTGACTTTTGGCATATACTTCCTGAATTATGACCTTTCAACTTTGAACTTTGAATATAATCTTTGAACTCTGATATGTGAACCCTCACCTTTGATATCTCACCTTTTTCACTCTCTTTTCCTTCCTACTTCCAACAATTGAAGTTTATTCAAGGTGAATGAATCTGAATTCCAGAAAATGCAACTGAAATTAAGAGAATTTTAAGTCTTTAATAATAAATAATTCAATCTGGAATATCAAATAGTTGCATCAAATAATCGAAAATTCAACTATTTGGCAAAAAATTCGTGTATGGTATTTTGTTAAAAATTTGTCTTTTGGCGTGGAAAGTTAATATTTTTTGTTGAAAATTAATATTTTTAGTTGAGGATTCAACTCTTTTTCAAATTAATCGTTCTTGGATGAATTCATCTAGTAGAGAAATTCGCTTTTCTTATTGAGAATTAATTTTTGAGGCTGAAAATTAAATGATTTTATTTTTGGTTCATAAACTTTTTCTTTTAGTTGTCAATTCAACTATTTCGTTGAAAATTTGTCTTTCTTGATTTAAAATGAATTTTTTGCTTAAAAATTAGTCTCCTGTGGTCTAAAAATCAACTCTTTTCTAAAACATTCGACTTATTAGCTTAAAAACTAAACTGGTCTATTGAAAATTCGTCTTCAAGGGTGAAAAATTAGTCTTCTTTGTTTAAACCAAAGAGTTGAATTAAAAAAAATGAATCTTAAATAGAGTAGTTCAACTTTTAGCCAAGTGCTTGAATTTTCAACCAAAAATGATGAAATTTTAACCAAATATTTATATTTTCAACCTGAAAAATTAATTTTCTACCAAGAAGATTATTGTTCTGCAATTAAAGTCGAATTTTGAACAAAATACATGAATTTTTAACGAATTTGTTGCATTTTGATGGCAAAAAGACGAATTGTCTACAAAAGAGATAAATTTTTGACAATAGTACAGGTAGTTGGATTTTCAACCCGAAATATGAATTTTTTACAAAAAAAATAGTTTTTTGTAAAGTAGTTTGACTTTGAAACAAGTAGTTGATTTTTCAATAAAGAAAGATAAATTCTCAGCGAAACATGTAATAGATGACATTGTTACCAAAAGGATTCTGATTCGAAGTCCAGAACATTCAAATTCAACCAAAAAAGCAAGTTTCCAACAAAACAGTTGACTCCTCGATCAAAATAGATTAATTTTTAACCAGACAGTTGCATTTGTCTTCGAAGAGGATTAATTTACAACAAAGGAGGTTAAATTTCTACCAAAAAAGACGAATTTTCGAACAAATAGTAGAATTTTTAGCTAGAAATTTAGACGAACTGTCAGCTACAACCATCAATGGAGAGTAAGTTTCTAGGGTTTGTGCTAAATTCTGACAAGTTTCAGTCAGAGTTAACTGAGAAGAAAAAGAAAAGCAACTTACGTTTGGTACAGATTTTCAAAAGTAAGCAAAAGTGTAAAATCAGAGAATTGGCGCAATTTGTAGGGACTTTAGTGGCAGCTTGTTCAGCAATACAGTATTGGGAATGAAAACACTCACCGCGCCAGAAGGGGTGCTACGGTGCCATACAAACATGGCCGCGGAAGCCATATGGATAATATGGATTGATAGCAATAATTTAATTAAAAAGTGTGTTTAAGTTTAAGAAATGTTATTTTTGAACTTACGAGTAGATAGTTTGTGTAGATACGCACCAGTTTACACCTGCATCCAGAAATATGATCAAAGGCCAAAATATTCTTAATTCTGGTATGATTTTAAAGTGCGTAGCTACCATTGAAACTTGCGAAAAAATTGAAATATATTCACTCTGCCTTTAAATCAGTGCTTTATCTTCAGAACCACATAAAGTAACAGGAAGGTTATTAATTAATAGTGGCAATGAGAATTGCAATAAAACTGTGCGTGTGGGATAAAAAATGCAAGGAGCAGACAAGTAAATTCTTGACGTTAAAATCTTTCACATTTAAATTTCTAAACCACTCAATGTGTTTGTCTACAGCTTCAATTTTTCCAAATAATCTCGCCCTTTTATTTTGACACGTCCAAGCTTTGGCACTGTATGAAAACTTGAATTGAAGCTCTTATTCTCTTTGGAGTCACTACCACTGACGCAACAACCTTCGAAACATGTTGATTTTCGATACTAACGTGCAAATTCCATTATTGAATCAAATAATTATCAGCTCGGAAGTATTTCGCTCATCAAAGCTACTTATTGCAGCACTTATTTATTCAGTTGGACGATCATCACAGTTAAACGCTATGTTTTGCTGGTTTTCGTGATGTTTTACGCGTATTTAATATGTCATCCACGGCCATATTGGTTATTCCACGTAGGGACCGACAGCGTTGCATAGCATGTTTAAATCCCCAATAGTCCTTTATATACTAAAAGTTTAGAAAAAGTTCTTGGCACTTGCGGTCGCGGATGAAAATTTTGAGCATAAAATCAACTTGGTCGATACCAGTATTTTAGATCCTAACTGGTGGATTAACAACATTCCGAGGACTGTTAATCTTATAAAAGAATGAAAATTTAAACTCGACGTATTCTCTGATGCTTCACGGACGGATTGGGGCATTTCTTGTGATAAAGTAAAATCTCATGGTTGGTGGGATGATGTAGAAAAAAGGGAGCACATAAATTTCCTAGAAATCAAAGCTGCATTTTATGGATTAAAAATGCCTTGCTGAAAATTTGCAATCGCAAGAAATATTTCTAGGAATCAACAACACCACAGTTATTGCCTATATCAGTAAAATGGGTAGTACTAGGTTCCCAAAATTATCTGCATTGTGTAGAGAAACCTGGCAGTGGTGTGAAGCAAGAGATCTCTGGATCTTTGGTTTTTATATTAGGTCAGGTGAGAATATTGAAGCTCATAGTGAATCCCAGAAAATATCGTCAGATACAGAATGGAAACTAAATGGTCAAGTATTGAAGGACGTAAAAAATTCCTTCGGGAATTTTTATGCAGACTTATTTGCGGAATATGTGGTTGTAGTCCCAAACTGGACAATATAAGCATGGTTTCCTCTATTTAATAGTCTTCTTGTAACCGAACCAATTATTTTAAAAGAACAGAAAGATTTACCAATGTCATCTTTCAACCAAACAATTGAAAAGCGTTTAGTCCCTAAAATAATTATACATCGGCTGGAGTGCTCATTGTTTCGGTCAACCTAAGTAATAATACCCAAATTAAGAGATTCTTTAGGGGCGTTGCGAACCTGAAATCACAGAAACCGAAATACGACTATGTATGGGAACCATCCCCAGTTCTTGACTTTGTATCTCCAATGGAACCTAATGATAGCCTTGATTCAAAACAACTGACAAAGAAACTAGTTAGATTGATAGCATTGGCTACAGCTCAACGAGTTCAAACTCTGAGCAAAATCAGATTAGAAAACATTAAAGAGTCAGCGGAAATTATACAGATTATTAACCCAAATAAGATAAAGATATCAACAGTAAACCGCGTTCAGCCGCTTTTCAAAATTCCATTCTTTAAAGGGAAGCCGTTACTCAGCGTTATAACAATATTATAATATCACATCAATACAACAAAATGAATTCGCCCTAAATATGGGAACAATCTGTTTTTCACTAAAAACTCACCTCATTATGCAGCGACATCGCAAACAATTAGCCGCTGGGTTAAAGAAACTTTAGAGCAGGCAGGTCTAGATAAGTGATAGGCGCGGAAGTGATTCTGACTCCCGCTCCCGCCCGCTCACGGCACCAAAATCACACTCACGCCCAATCAGCCCTGTATTATATAAGATTATGAAAAATTGACGCCCAATCACGCCCGTTAACTCATGCATAATCACGCCATATCCCGTAAACTTATTTGTTTGATATACAAAAACCATGCAAAGGAAAAGTATTAAAATAAATTTGAAATTTATTCACATATTAAAATTATAAACTGAAAATGATTTTTTATAACATAAAACACTATAAATTTTTGTACAAAAATAATAACAGATCAACATTCTCACTTAGGAGCCGTGTTCTTATGTCTTCTAAAATCCGTCCAGAGGTAGAAAAGACTCTTTCACTAGCTGCAGAACTTGCGGAAATGTTTGAAACTTGTGTGGAAAGAACTTCCAGCAGTGGTGGATCATCTGCGTCTTTCCAGAAATTTAAAACATCACATTCGTCAACATTTTTGTTTGCATATTTCTGGATCTCAAAATCAATTGCATTTTCTTCATTTTCATTTTCTTTATCATTACGTTTATCTTTTAATTCATCGAATAATTTTTTACTGTCAGAATTAGTAGCTGTTAGAAGATGTGTACTCGTACTATAGGCCATCAAGTCCCGTGATTCCGAAGCGCTTGATCTCGATTTATTTTCTTTATTTTGTAAAATTTGTTCTAGCATAGCCTTAACCGTTTCAAGTACTTGAATACGTTGCTCTTCTGACAAAAATTGTAATTTTTTATATGGGGCATTCAGAAATACACCAACCAAATGAATAGTTGTAGGTTGAAATCTTCCATTTAAAGCAGTTTTTGTATAATGTTTTAGTTCCTGTATGAATGCAGAATCTGATGGGCTTTGAGAACATACATTAGGAAGCTTTGTAGACCATAAACTGAATTCTTGAATTGTCGGTACATTCTCTGAACTTAATTTTTCAGAACAACACTTAAAATGCTTTAAAAACTCTAAAGCTTGTTGCAATACATTAAAATTAATTTCAGCCATTTGATGTAATTCATTTCTTTCTATCAATAGAGTTTGTATTTCTTTAAACATGTCTTGTATGCTTTCCAGCATTATGAAAATTGAATTCCAACGAGTTTTCACGTGTTGTTTCAAAGTTTTCGTTAATTTTCCATTAAGTTCCGATCGTTTAAACAAAGTAACAAGTTTCTTCGCAGCACTAATCAATTTTTGTGGTTTTTCAATATTTCTCTTTTCCAATACATCTTCCATCGCCAAATTAAGGTTATGGCAAGCACACGATAATCGTTTATACGTTCTAAAAGCAGAAACAACATTTGATCCATTATCCGTTACAAACACACTGTGATTTAATTTATCTTCAATTTGGAATTCCATTAATATCTTGTCAACAAAATCGCGAATATTTGCAACTGTTTTTCATTCTGGTAGAAATTCTCGATTTTCTAGAATATTTACTTTTAAATTAAAAGTGTCATCTGTGTAATGTGCAGTTAATGTCAAGAAACTCCGTTTTGTGTGATCATCTGTCCACATATCTGTAGTAAATGCGAGATCATTTTGAGATAAAACAATTTCTAACTCATTTTTGATTCTTTCGTTTTCTGCTGGTATCACAGTTCTTTTTAGAGTTCTTCTAGATACTAAAACAAAAAGGGAAAACAAGAACCTTGTTTGCAAATTTATAAAGTGTAGGAATGCGTGAATTGGTGATATTTTCAATGTAAATATTAAAGTACTTTTTGAAGATAAATCATATTATTTATTGATTCAGATTTTTTCATTTAATCACTCATTCCAAGTAAAAAAAGGTGAATTTATTTTTATTCGAAAAATTTAGTTGTAAATATATATATATATACAGGTAAAAAAGGTTGCTTACCTTCAGTAGTACTGACGCGTCCTAAATCTTTAGTTATAAAGTTGACTGTAACATTTATGTCTTAACAAACTACTGGTTTCACCTCTTGCAGAATAAGCAACAATATTATTGCAAGAATTACACCTAGCGAAGTCCTATAAAATGGCCCTCAAATTCAACTTGTTTAAAGTTTTTCCAAACATCACTCTTTATTTTGCTAGGAATTTCAAACGTGTATCTATTATTAAGAGGATGTTTTTTCAAATCCGCTTCAATGTCTAATTTTCTTTTTTTAGCAGCACCAACACTATTCGACGTAAACATTGTTGTTTAATCCAAAAAATGTCAAGCAATATCAAGCTCACAATGCGTGTGAGATAAATAGCCCAGATAGCAAAACAGTTTGCGGCAAACTTGCCAAAAGTTTGCGCTGTAAGGTTTGGAAGTTTGCGCCGCAAACTAAAGGCAAATTTACCGCAAGTAGAAAAATGTCCACCTTACCGTAAGCTTGTATCGTAAGTTTGAGTAAAACTTTCAGGAAGTTTGCGGGGAAAGATTCATTTTTTTCTAATAAAGAATATGATACACTTTTGTATAAAGATAACGCGGCATACTGGGAGAACAGAAAAAAAATCTACTGCGCAGCCCTAGGTGCCATAGAAAATTACTGCGCATCAGAGTAAGTTAAAACTTTGCCAGGCAAGTTTTCTTTAAGCTTGGTTTGCAAGCTTGCCGCAAGGAGGACATTTTCTTCCTTGTGACAAACTTGCCTAAAGTTTACGGTGTAAGCTTCCGAACCTTGCACCGCAAACTTCCGGCAAGTTTGACGCAAACTGTTGTGCTATCTGGGAAGTTATGTAGATGAGGTTATGAGTGTGGACTAACGCACATCAGGGATAGGAAATTGAAGCTAGCTTAAAGGTTTCGACGTACGTTAGAGTGCAGTCCCATGCTGGTAGAATTGACCAATCAGAGAATGTGTTAGAAAACTGCAATCTTCTGATTGGTCAAGTCTATTCTTCTATTCCACTATTCTACCAGCATGGGTCAGCACTCTCACATAGTTTCCAAAATTTTTTCTTGGGCACTTTTCAACATTTTAAATTTAGGATTGTTTAGTTTTTCCATTTTCAAAAGTCTAAATTGTGTACGATTTTCAATGTTTCAATTTCATGCGCCTAAAATTTGAAACTTTTCCAGAATTTACGATCACAATAAACCCCGATAAACTTAAAAACGGTTAAATAATTCCGGGGGATAGCAGTAATTTCAAAAATTATGAAAAAGCTTTGTTTTTATGGAAATTTTCCTACAGAATGATGGGATTGAATCAAAATACTAATCTAATTATACCGATATTGAAGTCTTCATATCGTTATCACAAACTTTTATTGTAAAGTTACTAAATTTTAACGATATACTATAATTTTAGATACATGGATTTCATATGGGATTGATTTGTTAAAAATATCATGTAACGACATCGATTTATCCCCCCCCCCTATCCACCATATAACAGATCGTAACATTTTCCCGCCCCAATAGTTGTTATATAATTCATGGATGGTCCCTGAGCAACTTTTTGAAATCAAGAGAAAGAAAGATATTATTTTTTCATCAAAAGGAATAGAATTGGCAATAAAATATAAAAATTTTCATTTTTACTGATCAAATCTAGTCTCGCATAAGCTTTATGAACTCGCAAACATTACAAATTTTATTGTATAAACTACGACGTGTTGAATCAGTCATTAGATAAGGAAACTGATTTGATAACTGAAAATTGTAAACAAAGGTATAAAGTTTGATGTGTACTTTTCAGAATCTCTATATTAATAATGTATTATTTCAGGAACTTGAATATAAGCATTTGACAGAATTTGATCAATTTTATAAAAACTTATTTAAATCCTTTGATTTACTTTTATTTCGACACAGAATTTGTTAAGATTTGTAATTGTGAAAAAAAATAATTATTTTATAAAGCTTAAAAGATAAACTTGTAAGAAAGCGTCCATTAATAACGTAAGGGTTCTTTTGAGGAAGGGGGGATCTCACGAATCTTTACTTGGGGGGGGGTCCAAATCATTACTTACGTATGTTTCCTATTTTCCAATAATTTGTTTAATATATGCAAATATTATTACTACTTTTTACACTATTATAAACATTATATCATAACCTTCTTTTCTTTCTTATTTATTACTATATATAACATTTCATATTACATACGTCCAATAAATATAAGGTCGAGGAGTTAACCATTCTTGGAATGTCGTGGGATTTCTGGAAATCATTGCAATCCTTTGAAATCCCGTGAATTCTTTTGAAAAATTTTCAAATCCCTTCAATTTCTTTGAATCATGGGAAGATTTATTGAAATCCTCAAAATCCTTGGAATCGCTTGAAATCTTCAGAATCCCATAAGAATTCAATATAATCTTCACAATCAGTGGAAACCTCTCAAAAGCCCTAAAAATCGGTTAAAATCCTTGAAGTTCCGTGATATGTTTCAAAATATTACGTGAACCCTCCAAATCCCTTCAAAATTCATTAAAATCTTTCAAATTCGTAGGACTCTTTTCGAATCTCTTGAAATCTCTTGAAATATTTTTACATCCATAAAATTTTTTTAAAAGCTATTGAAATTTCACGAAACTCCTTAAAATTCTTAATGATATTCGAAAGTTCTTTGGAATTCCGTTAAATCTTTTAAGAAACTTACAATCGCTGGAAATCTTATCCCACAGAAATCCAATATATTCCACTAAAATTAGTGGAAATACCTTAAAATCTCTAAAAATCGGTTAAAGTCCTTGAAATCTCTCTAAATATTACGAAGTCTCCTGAAATCTTTTAAATCACTTTTACATTCATTAAAATTTTCAAAATCCGTGGTAATCTTTCCGAATCTTTTAAAATCTCTCGTTAAATTGTGAGATCCTTCAAAATCGTTTAAAAACCATTTAAATTCCTCGAAATCCCTAAAATTCTTTATAATATTCTGAAATTCTGTGAAATTTCTTGAAATCATTGAAACCGCTTTAGCTCTCTTAGAATTCTTTAAAATCTCTTAAAATCCTTCGAAATCTCTGAAAATCTTCTCACATCATGTGAAGTTTTCTGACATCCTTCAAAACTGGTGAAAATATTTCGAATTCTCTTGAAATCAATAAAAATCATTCGGAATCGCGTGATTTTTTTTTGATATTTCGAAATCTCTTAAAATTCCTTGAAATCCCTTAAAATCCTTTCAATCTGCGGGAATCGTCCTTTATTCTTTAAAATACCTCAAAATGCTTGAAAATGTTTTCAAATCCCTTAACATTTTTCAAAAACCATCAAAATTCCTCGAAATCTTTTAAGATTTCTCATAATACTCGAAAATCATTTTAAAATCATCAAAACTTTTTTAAATCTTTTGAATTTCCTTAAAATCCTTTGAAATCTCCGCAAATGTTTTCAAATCCTGTGATTTTTTTTCGGAGTCTCTCGAAAATATCCCTTAAAATCCTTTGAAATTTCTGGAAATTTGTTGAAATCCCGTGAAATCTTTTGAAGTCTTTTGAGATTTCTTCAAATCCCTTAAAATCTTCGAAATCAAATTAAAATCTTTAAAATCCCTAATAATCTTTTGTACTTCTCGGAAATCGTTCTTAATTCCTTGAAATCCCTCAAAATGCATAAAAATATTTTAAAACCTATTTAAAGCTTTTAAGAGCGATTAAAATTCGTAAAAATCTCTTAAAATCCTTTACAATATCCGGAGATCTTTTAAAGTCCTATGATTTATCATGAAATATTTCGAAATCTCTAAGAATCCCTTGAAATACCTTAAAATCCTTTGTAAATCACGGAAATCATTCTCAAATCCTTACATTCCCTGAAAATATTTTTAAATCCTCTCGAATATTGTAAAAGCCAACTAAATTTCTCGAAATCCTTCAAAATCCTGTATAATATTCGGATATTCTTTGAGATTCTGTGAAATCTTTTGAAATCTTAAGAAATCTTCTAAAACCCGTGAATATATTTTGTAATCTTTTGAGCTCTCTTGAAATCTGTTATTATCCCTCTAAGTCCTCCGAAATATTTAAAAATCCCTTGAAATAGCTGAAAAGGCCTTCAAATCTCGTTTTCAGTGAAAAAGATTGATATGTTGTTGATATATTGAGAAACAATATAAAATATCACGTAAGAAGTGGGGGATCACAAAAATCTTATGAATCCTTACAATAGAGGGGGCAGGGGGTCAAAAATTTCAATAATCATCCTCACGTAATTAATGGACGTTACCTAAATAGACTACATCAGCTCCACCAACATTATAATTTACAATCAACTGTTTTAAAATGGAGACATAAGAATTATTTACACACTTAATCTATTTGACCTCATTTTATTCTAGTTAACAAAAACGGCACGTGGCTATTTTTGCAGACATTTCGGCACGAATAGCCGGATTTTTTCGGTGCGATTTTAAGAAAAATCCCTCTAATGCATGTACTCAATAAAAATATCACGAAATTCGATAAAACACAACATCACACCTGCTTTTGACGATATAGTTGGGAACAATAAATCTTCCACTTTACTTTGGTATAAAACTACACGAGGTCTTCTGAAATGATCCATTTTCAAGGAATTTCAAAAGAAAGAGATTACTTCAACTAAAGAAAATGAGGGTTGCTGTTACTCTCCTCCTCACCTTTATGGTTGTTTTTATATCTGTCGGTACGTTCAAGAATTAAGTAAATTAATCCTAATTAATCAAATCAATTAAAGACTACCGATTAAAACAGAATTTCAATTCCAAATGCTTGGAATATTGATAACACGTTAATTAAAGATTGTTGGAAGCCTTGATAGTTGAATAATTTCAAATCTGAAACGTGAATCTCTAAATCTTTTTACAGATTCAAGTTTATCGGGAAGGCCTGATGAAGATAAAAACAAGGGCCCTTCTGACCTGGACAGAAGACTTGGTGTCAATCCTCCTGGCCCTCAAAATGAAGCAAGTTCTGAACCAGGTATGTATAACTCTACAATTTCAAGTTTGAAATTTTCTAAACTGGAAGCCTTCGAATCTTCAACTTAATTTGTTGCAGTTAAAAACCTCAAGATTTTATACCTGAAATATTTGAGATCAACAAATTTCAAATACAGTATTAAAACTTGTACAATATTATGTTGAATTAAAAATGTTAATAAGATTACAAAACTTCATTTTCAATTACAAAATATTAATACTTTTAATTTGATATTGTACAATTCCAAGCAATTTTTGAAGGCTTGGAAATGTAACCGGTAGAAAATGCTATAAATTGTATCAAATCAATGAGTTTAAAAGCAATTTTGTAGATCGTGTCTTGTAGACCATTTGAAGAGCTACAATTCCCCGTTTCGACTTTTTTTTGCTTTTTTACATATTGCTTTGTTAAAAATTAATAAAAGTAGGCGGCAAGCGCCCACAAAAAAGGGTTTTGTAGCCTACTTAGTCATTAATAAAGTGGTTTAAATCTCTCTCCCGTCCTCGCACTTCCACTTCTTATCCCCTAACTTGCCCTCACTTCCCTTCATTTCCATTATTTCCTCTCACTTCCCCTCATTTCTCCCTCACTTCCACTCACTTCCCCACCCAACTCATTATTTCTCCTGGCGTTCCCTCACCAACCCTCACTCCCCCTTAATCACCCCACACTCCTGTCCTCACTTACCCTCACTTCTGCTCACTTCCCCTCATCACCATCCCCTCACTTTCCCTTTTCTTCTCAAATTAAGGGATTTGGCCTCTAATGGGTTGCAATAAAATGTCATTTAATTTGTTTTTGACCGAAAAAACAAGAGATAGTTCAAGATTTTTACGTATTCTTATATGAGGTTGAAAGCTTTCGCTCTTTCAAATTAAATCTTGGTTAAATTAATTTTTTTCTTTATACTAGAACTGTTTGTAAATCTTTTCTATTTCGTCGTCTTTAAGATTTTATTTCACGCTTTTAAATTTTAAAAGGGTCTTGCGGGAGGATAAATTAAGATTCCTCTAGTTCAATTGAAATTTCCTTATTTATTCTCAAATTTCCACCTAATTTTAAATATATTTTCCCTGCTCTAAATGATTATTTATACTCGATTTTTATTTTGTGAATATATTTTAATATTCATAAAGGAGATTCTCATCTTTTATCTTTATATCCTCTTTTATTTATCTTTCTATTTCTTTTTCTTATCATTATTTTTACTGAATCATTTCTCTGCCTAACATATATGTTGATAAATCTACGAGCTACAAAATCAATTCTATACGCAATTATTAATGGTAATTTATCTAAAAAGAAATATGTCTCTCTGGAGATGATTTGGTATACGAATCTACTATTACTTCTGTTTATTATTTTTTCTACATTCGACGGAATTCATTTACTAAGGATCTTTAGCGAACCGATTCTTGACAAATTGAAATAAGCTCTTTTTTGAAAATACGTCTGTTTGGTTGAAAATTCATCTTTTTCAGTTAAAACGCGACCATTTGGTTGAGATTTTCTCTTTTTTAAATCCAAATTTAACTATTTCGTTAAAAATTTAACATTTTTCTTAAAAGGTCATCTTTTTTGGTAGAAAATTGGTCTTCTTCGGTTGAAAATTCTACTATTTGATTAAAAATTAACTTTTGGGTTGAAAATTCATATTTTCGTGATCAAAATTGAGCTGTTCTGTAGAAAATTCATCTTTGTGGTTTTAAAATGAAACTGCTTGGTTAAAAATTCATTTCTTTTGGTTGGAGATCTCTTATCTCTTTATCTTTTTGTTTAAAAATTCAACTCTTTTATTGAAAAATTTTTTTTTGGTTGAAAATTATTTTTTTTTAACAGAATACTTTGACTATTCCATTTTAGCTGAAAATTGATCGTTTTTAGTTGAAAATTTACGTAATTTGATGAAAGTTCTATTCTTCGGTGAAAAATTGAACTTCTTGGTTGAAAATTAGCAACTAAATCATTTAGGAAATATTTGAAATTGGTATTGTCAAAAAGAATATCTTTCTGAACGTCTTGTTTTCTCATGTGTTCAAATTCAAGGGGGAAAAGGGGAAAAGGGGGTTTAGTTAATAAAGGGCACGGACTGTGATTCCTGCAATTAAAAAAAAAAGATAAGTTACGATGAATTTTGGCGCTCTTCGGCGTTTAAGTACACCGCACATATCACCAAAAAGAAAGATATATAAAGACAAAACGTGCGCTTTAAATCTTTTTGTAGATCCAGCTCAGGTGTAAATCCGCTCAGTAATCAAATATAAGTTGTTTTTTTCAGATTTTATGGATCTTAGAAGAAGACAAGAGGTCCGTGAACCTGACCTAAACCGAGAACAAACGGTCTCTAAACCTAAAGTTAAATTCCCTAAAGTTAAAGCCCCTAGAATGATATATTCTTCCAATCGGAGGCCTCTTGCAATACTTCCTAAGCCTTCAGGACCTCATCATCCTGGTCCTCAAAATCCTGCTTTTCAATATCCTGGTTTTCAATATCCTGGACCTAAACAACCTGGTCTTCCATATCGTAGACCTAAACTTGTCCTGAATCGAGACCTGACGGTCCCTAAAGTTAATTCCCCTAAAGTTAAAGCCCCTAGAATAATATATTCTTACAATCGGAGGCCTGTTCCTATACTTCCTAAGCCTTCAGGACCTCACCATCCTGGTCCTCAGAATCCTGTTTCTCAATATCCTGTATCTCAACAATCTGGTCTTCCATGTCCTGAATCCCATATTAAAAATTTTCCAAATCCTGGTTCTTATCATTCTGGTTTTCAATATCCTCCTCATCATAACACAGACCCCCATTGGCGTCCACCTTCTCCAAATGCTTCAAGCATCGATCAACGACCACCTGGTGAGGGAAACTATCAGCATAATCATTTCAGTGAAGGTGGATCTTCTGGCTTCAATAACCCAGGGAAATAGTGGTTTGGAGGAATAACAAGATTAAAGCAATAAATTAATAACAATGCTTCAACACGAAAGTCTTTATCTATTAAACTAGTTTCAGTTTATACAAACTTGTATATGAAATAAGAAATAAAAGTATTACTCAGAGACAATTGTGCACTTTTCTTTTTATAGCACCCCCGTGATTTTCGGCCCGTTTTCACACACGGAGAAGAAGTGTTGAAAAATTCAGTGGAGTAGTACTAGACTTATGTAAAAGTCACCATTTTGATAAAGTCTCTTACACTTTTTATGAAAAGGTCATGAATTTTCATGGAAAATCAAATAAGTCATGGAAATGCTCAAGCACAGTTAAGGAGAGTCAGAGAAACAGTCTTTGACTGTCTACAAGAATTTGCAGATTCGCTGGCACGGTGACATATTGGCATTGCGTAGTGAGACAAGCGTGGCAAAACTGGTTGAAAAACGGGAATGCAAAAAAATAAATCGAGTATTTTTTGTTATCTAGACACGTTGAGGTATCCGATAATAAAGTATTGCTTTGAATTATCAATTAGTCTTCGAGAAATCGTACTTTCATTTCAAAACTTTTTAACAATTTTTTACCATTTCATTAATCAAATGTATTACGAACTAACGAATATTTCGACACGTAAGATGAATTTTTTAATTTTACAGTATTATATAACATGTATTCGAAGAAAAAAAGCTCATTCTTAATTCTTATTTTGTTGTGAGAATATGAATTGTAATGTCACATTTTCAAAGGAAACGAAATTACATCTACTGCCGAGTCCAGGTTCTCCAGGGCTCCATCTATAATCAAAAGAGGGAAAGTAGAGATTTGTAGCCTAAGATGTTTACTACAACCTGCATGTGCCCACTTTTGCACACTTTTCAATTTAACGATATAAAAAATATAATACTAGGCGGATACATGACTGCTGGCTCTCAGGAGTTCACCGAGAGATGCCAGCACGTAAAAACTGCGAAAATTCCACAAATTATCTTATTATCATTTTCTAAAAGGTTTTGAAAGTTACGGATTCAAAATAGCCGATGCAAAATGGAGACCAAAATTTGTAAAAAAAATGATCCGATTTGTGTGAAACTCATTATCCAGAGGTTTCCCGAATCACAGATTCCAAAGTTTGAGTCAAAAACTAAGAAATCAAGATAGCCGACTCATAATGTCGACCAAAATTTATTGAAAAATCATGTGATTTGTATAAAAATTATTTTTTAGGAAGTTTTCATGTCACTGATTACGAATTTTGTGTCAGAAAGTTAGAATTTGAATTAGCGGATCCAATATAGTGGTCAAAATTTATAAAAAAAGTATGTGACGTATCAATGTGACGCTGACGTGCTTTGTGCCGCTCCGCATTTATCGCTGGTTAATTGCATTACCTGGGAATCTTAGAACGTTGTTTAGCTTTGATGAACTGTTATTGGTCTTTTGATTTGTGTTGAAGTGCCTGGCATCTGCTTTTTCAGTCAGGAAAAACGTTATTCTGAAAGTTTTGTGAGTGGACACATGTGCTGACCAAGGTGGTGGCCTGTGTCATTTTCCGTAGATCGATAACGAGAGGGACGGACTCAATTGCTTGTGGAAAGTGTAAGACTCTGTGTCATTTGAATTGCCTAAACTTGCCTGTCAAGGATGTGGGAGATATTGAAAACAATCAAAAATCTTGGAATTGTTCTAAACGCACCTTGACCATAAGAAATGGCAGCTCTGGGTGCAAAAACTCATCAGAACCACCTGTTGGAGAAAACAACGCGGGAGCATCTACAGCTACTACGTCTACTGCTTGAGGCGATTTTATATGTGTCAACTATTTTCCGCTAAAATCATGAAAAGTGCGGGGGAAATAGGATTTATTCCCGCCAGGAAATGCGAGTGTTGTGTGTATACAAACGATTGGCGCAAATTATGTCCCGCTAAAATCATGAATTGAGCGGGAAAGATGGAAATTATTCCCGCCAGGAAATGCAAGGGTTGTACTTCAGGCCTACACATGATTGGCGTAAATTATATCCCGCTCAAATCATGAAAAGTGCGGTCGAAATAGAATTCTCTCATTGAGCAATAAATCATCGCGTGCTGATCTATATTGATGAAGGGGCGGAGCCTATAGCGTTTCTTGCGTGCGAAATGAATCCGCGATTCAACTATTCAATTACTTTAGTTTTGAATACCA
>JAUMHM010088099.1:0-12029 GCA_032362435.1 Melikaiella ostensackeni
CGACAGGTGCAGAGCGTGTCATGCACATTCTGAGCACCTATGGCACATACTATCCGAGTGCCCCACTCACGCGGGAATGACGTATCTTCACAGGCATAATGCGATCATCTGTTATAGAGACAGCTCTGTATACAAGGGAATTGATGACCGATTTCTTTTGGGATGGGTGGTGGTGGGAGGAGGCATGTAGGTATGTTGGCTATTACCGGAGAGATTAGAGATCCCATTGCTGCTCCTGAGGTTTGTTCGCAGAATGATCATTCTCTTTTTTAAAATAATGTGGCTTTTTATAATTTTTTTTAAAAAATAAATGTGGGTTTCGCACATTTCACAGAGATGCATATAACTTTAGATTCCTAGTATATTTAATGTTGACGTAGACCAACTTCAATTAAGAAATTAAATTTTCATCTCTCATTGTGTATTTCGATAAAGTACACAATGACAAACATTCATGATTCTTGGAGTTTAATCTATCTCTTTTTTGTTATTTATAAACGAGGAGAATCCAGTCTATCTTTGGTTCGCATTCTCATCTTGTGTTTCTCAGACTTGAAAAGGGACCACATTTGGTCCGAAACGTTGCCATTGGTTTTTCAAACAAATAAAGTTGTTGTTTTTTTAATGACCTTTTCATCCGGTGGCTGCTACAGTACATAAGGAAAAAATGGAATTCAAAATATGCAGACAATCATTCTGAAGACCCTGAAGCTTTCCTAATGAAAATTATCGAAGGTATAAAAATAGAGTCTCTGTCTCCAATTTTGCTTCATCACAAATCATTCCTTTTTTCCTATTCGCGATAGCCTTACATTGGTAACTTAGCTTACGAGATATGTGTGAAAATTTTACTGAATTTGCCTCAGCTTTAAGAATCAGATTTATTGATGCTGTCTTTCAATTTGAATTAAAACAAGAAATTTTTAGAAGACCTCAAGGAGACAATGAGGTCGTTGCAGATTATTTGATATATATGATGGCTCTTTCAGATCAAGCTATCCCTAGCTATCCAGAAATAGAAAGAATTAGTTTGGCCCATAGAAATTTGTAACCCATAATTTAGATATTAATCCTGAGACAAACTGTAGTCGATTTTTCGTCATCTAGAACAATTGTGTGTCGTAGCCGAGAAAAGTGTTTGTGTTGCAAAAATACTAAGACCCCCTCCAGTTCCTGAAAGATCTTGATTACTAGATTTAGCTCACAATGATAATAAACCTCATGACTACATTGCAAAATTTTTTTCAGCCATTGAACAAAATTCAAAATTCCAAAATCCCCACCCAATATCGTATTATGCGAAACAAAATAATTCAAAAAATAATTTTGTTATGAATTCCAATCAAATGAGTTCAAATAATCAATCGAAGAATCCCTTTTTTCCAATAATGATACTCAAAATGAAATACGAAATGAAACTTTGGACGAAATCCTTTGTTGAAACTGTGATAATATAGGTCACAAATTTTAAAATTGTTCAAAAAATTCAGTCAAGTTCTGTTATGAATGTGGGAGAAAAGGATTCACTGTAGTAACTTAGCCTAAATGTAAGGGAGAATAATTAAGGAGTTATTTGAGGCGTCAAAAGTGTCTCCTGAGTTTCCGTCCAACTCTAATCTTGGGATTCAAATGAATAATGAAAACTTAATTGATTTGTCCGTTGTATTTATGATCAATGAGAAATTAAATCCTTACTTAAATGAATCTTACTCTCTTTATATTAGTTAACAATTAAATTCATAAGATTGTTTAGTTCATTGCGATCTCATTTCAAGTTCTATTAATTTAGATGTCCCATATCTGAATATATATTATAAAACTAATCTCAACCCATTTTTAAGTCCTGAAGGAGCCCCTATTATTGAATTGAAGTTTTTTTTATATACTAATGTCCTTGTGAATTCTACAGATTCCAAAGTAAATATTTTTCATTTTGCAAAAAATGAAATACTTGACATTTTTAACATTCCTGGAATTTCTAAAAACTATTGAAGCTTTGGTTGATGGTGAAGTATCAAGATCGTTCATAGGATCTGATAGTGTACAGCTAGTGAAGAAATAAGGCTTGAAAATCGAAAATAGGCATGGGCTAGCTTAAGTTGCTAATGGTCGTATTGAATTAGTTTCTCAAGAAGTATCAGTCCCTATCATACTCAGAAATAAATCTATACAAATTAAATTGCGAGCATCACGCTCATCACCCATTCCTATCGTAATAGAAATAGATTTTCTAAAATTTTTCAAAATGAAAGTTGATTTAGAAGACAGAATCTGGATCTCTCAGGAAAATCATTTTCAAGAATATAATTTTGAAATTATTATTTGGAGGCCTGACATGTGGTGTGGATTAAATGATTTATCTCAGAACGAAGCATTGATTCACAAAGAATTTATTCTTAAAAATGTATCTGAAAGTGAAGGGAAACCTGGATTAACCATTCTTACTGAACATGTAATAGACATTGAAGATCAACCTCCTATTAAAAAAACGAATGCCTTTTGTTTTAGCTAATACCTTCGCAGCTTTCTAACGTCTCGTGGATACATTTATTGGAGTTGAAACGAGAACCCATGTTTTTGCATATTTAGATGATATTTTAGTTGCTACTGAATGTTCTGGAGATCACCTTAATTAACTATCAATAGTTCTTAAAAAAATTGAAGATGCAAATTCAAATTAAAACGCTGTTAAATGTCAATTTTGTTGTTCTCAAGAAAAATATCTCGGTTATATGGTTAATGAAAATGGTTTGCTGGTAGATCTCGATAAAATCACCTCTATTTGAGAACATTCAGTTCCAAAAAATATCAAAACATTTCGTCGCTTTTTAGGAATGTCCTCCTGGTATAGTAAGTTTATACAAAATTTTGCTCAAACTACAGCCTCTCTAAATTTCCTTTTAAAGAAGAAACAAAATTGATTTTGGTCTGAAGAATAACCAGCAGCTTTTGAAGAAATTGAGCCATATTCAATTGAAGCCCCTATTTTGTCATGTCCTGATTTCAATCAACCCTACGTCCTGCAGACCAATGTCAGTAGTACAAGTCTTGGTTCACTCTTAACCCAAACTATAGATGGTTTAGAGTATGTTATATTCTACGCATGTAGATCAATGTCGGATGCTGAAAAAATTACACTACTACAGGACAAAAATGTTTAGCTGTAGTTTGGTTTGTTTAAAAATTTCGTGATTAATGAGAAGGATATCATTTCACAGTTAAAACAGATCATAGTAGTTTAAGATGATTGCACAACCTTGAAAATCCTACCCTTGACGTAAAGTCAAGTAAAAAAATTAACAAAGGTTTTAGAGAATCGACAAGTAATCGCTGAGGAGTCCCGCAAGTAATTCATACAGATAACGGTCCAGAATTTTTCAATCAAATAATACAGCTCTTAGCTAAAAAATACACGTATGATATCCATTCGTCCACAATTCGATCATATCACACTCAAGCTAATCTAGTAGAATGAGTTGATCGTATTTCAAAAACTATGATAGTATCTTTCATTGAGAGAGGTCATAGGAACTGGGATGAGTATTTGTCAGAATTCCGTTTTGCCTACAATACCGCGTACCATTCCTCTTCAAAAACATGTCCTTCATTTTTAATTTTTGGTCGAGACCCCAAACCCATAAATTCTTCACGTCGGTCAAAAAGAATGAAGTTGGAAATCGATCCACAGTCTCCAGAACATTGGAAAGGAAGAATGAAGAAAATAGAAAATTTAAAAGATTAGCTAACTAAGAATTCTGATGAGACATACAGGTATATGAAACATTTCCAACAATACATATATAATTAACGTCGTCGTCCTTTTAAACTATCTTTAGGAGATCTTGTTCTTACCCGTAATAGAATTCAGGCATCTAAAGTCAACAATATTGCTGCAAAACTAAGTCCAAAGTTTATGGGCCCATTTAAAATTATCAAAATTCTGTCTCCAACTTTCAATTAGATAAGTGATCGAAAATGGAAGAATCTGAATCTCTAAGAAGAATCTAAAATGGAAGATCATGGTTCAGTCCCCTTCAAGTTATTTTCCAAACTCCGGGCAAGGTACCAGAAGTTGTGGAGTGGATAACGTCGCATACCCCAAATGTTTTTGAGTCTTGTTTTATCGTCTTGTAATTTTGGAGAAGAGTACAATTATTATTATGTCAGAGATAATAACATCTGCACGCCGGGTTGAAATGAATTCAGCTCCTTTAAAACCTCTTCTTTTAGTTGAAGACCTTTTTGGTCTTCCTCTTGAGAAAGAACAGCTGTGACGTTTCAAAATATTTGCAAGTCACAAGTAGTTCAAATTTAAGATTCAGATTATTTTGGTACGTCTATTTCAAATATGTTGATTCTTTTAATACCGCGAATCCGGAAGCTGCACGATTTAACAAGATTTGAGTTTATTTAGTTAAGTTAATTCAACTTTAAAAATTGATTCTGCCTCTTTTTCATGCTGTTCCAATTATTGTTTCAAAGTTTCTCTGAATTGTCATTGTGTTTTCCGAACTACTCGTATATTTCTGCGTTCTGTTTCTGTACCAAATTTGTATCCCATTTTAGAGATCATGAAAATTCCTGAATTTTACTACGTTCTCTAAATTTAATCTAGAATTTCATCCCTTCAACCTCCAAAAGTATTTTCTTTTTGAATTTAGTCCATTATTTTGTACAAATTGTCTGGTCTTCAAAAACCAAACGAAAGATCATTTGAGTATTAGGAAATTAATTGATTGCTCGATTTTGTCCCAACTTTTGCTTCACAAGTCTTGAATTCATATTATGAATGTTCTTAAATCTACTTCAGATTTACTCATGTTAGGTTCAGTTGTATTGACTTTTGTTCAGTGGAATATGAAAATTCAGTTTGAAATTAGATAAGTTAAGTATTTAAGACTTTATTAGACGTTGACTCAATCATTTAAGAAAACTAATTAGACTGAAAACCTTTCCAATTTTCTACTGTATACTTCATTATCTACTGTAGAGTGTTTGCCCCAAAAGCAGTGAAGTGGATTATAATTTCAAATATTGAGGAGCACGCACCTTCATGATTTCTTCATTTTCTTCTGAGTTCTAATGCGCACTGAATTTCATAGGAAGGGCGCACAGCACTCGAAGAAGCAATTACGAAAAAGATTTGCATCTTAAGACTTTCTAGAGATTGGAAATTTTTTATTCATATATTTGAAAAATTCTCAGTCTCTACCCAAGTAAAAAAGTTTGGTATCTTTGTGTAATTGCTTTATCTGAGTTCTGTACGTCTTTCCGATTAAATTTAGTTCAAAATAAAACTATACCTCTAAAAAATATATGTATCCCAAGAATGTTTTCTAATCTCTTCCGACATTGATGAAATTTTTTACTCATTCCTTTTATTATTTTTACATTATCTGATATGCAAGGTTACAAAAAATTGAAAATTCATGAACTTGTTTTCGAATTATCACCAATCTTTACCTAAGTCGTGAGTATAATAATTTTCTTAACTTCTGCGTTAGAGTTGTGTGCATGATTGCGATAAAATTAAGTGTAAAATAAACCGTATGTATATACCTCCAAAGAATATATACGTACTAAAAAAATGTTTTTTTTTTATCTAAGATGAAAAATGTGAAGGTTGTTGCGAAAGAGAAATTTGTATCTACGTGACTTTTTATATTATAATGTTTTTAGAAATTTATCAAGTAGGTTATATTGTCTTTCTTCACATTCCATGAAATGCCTACTTATTGGACTTCTCACTTTTGAATACAAACTACTAAGAATTCTACTAATTTACCTAGTTATAGTTCAATTCCTACAAATTTAATGAGATGCCATTTGACCAACAACTGGATTACTAGAATTTGAACAACTACTAATTGAACTAGTAGAAAACTACTAGTTATCAGCAGAATTGTCTATTTCTACTAATTCAAATTCAGAAACCATATAAATATTTATTTTTATTCAGGCAGTTCAAATTTATTTGAAGGCGTCCGTATTGATTTTATTTTCAGTACAACGATTGCTTTAGCCTTTCATTGTATTTATGCGAGAACTAACTTTTCTGGGCCTGAATATTGAGACAATGATAAGAAACGTTGAACTCCAAAATCAGCATATATCGCGAACATATCTTCAATTCTTCATATTACAGGCTTATGATACCTGTACCAAATACCATAGAAGATAAGGAAAGTAAATCTTTTTCTTCATTTTTATTGAAAAAATCATCCATTGAAAGTCAATTAGTATATTCTTAAAGTCAATGAATATGGACATTGATCATAAGGCGCTAAATTTGAAATCCATTTAAAATGAAATTGTAAATTGAAATTAGCTTTACATAATGAACTGTAGAAATCTGACAGTCTGGAATTGTCGTACCTAAGACTAACGCATTTTTTTTCGTTTTGATGTAGAAAGATGCAATAGTTAAACGTTTATCTAAATTTTTTTCACAAGCTAGAATTTTTGGATGTTGAAAATGAAAGTCATGACCAGTCTCAATTCTATGTCTTTCAAATGCCGTAACACAGGATTTTATAGCCTCAATTGAATTTGGAATTTGAAATTTTCCCCCAGATATACAAAATGAACTACGAGTTCAATGCTCTCAGACTATCCTAAATTTTATTAATTCACCAGTTTCAAACAAACAAAAATTCCAATATAACTTAGATTTTAGTCCAGCAATACAATTTGTCAAATATAGTCCTAATATATTTTTTCTCAAAGAAGATAAGGGTAATACAACTATTGCAATAAGGAAATCTGAATATATCAAAAAAATGTGAATTTTACCATCAGATAAAGCTGAATTTAACGAAGTTAAATTTGAGTATACGGCTACGACTGAGAAATTTAATAATATTATTATTAATAGATGGGATCGGAAAGCATATATATCATCTAAATAATCTGAAGAGTTAAAAGCAAATGCCACTACTATCCCCAGAGCGTATGGACTACCCAAAGTACAAAAAAAGGGAAATTCTTTAAGAATAATAGTGTCTACCGTAAGAAGCCCTACTTCCAAATTAGCTACATTTTTTCCTGATCATTTGAGATTGTTTACTATTTTGACTGTTTAAACTGCGACTGTTGTTACATCGGACGTACAGGTAGACCATCACGTTATAGAATTAAAGAACATCAACGTTACAATTTAAATAAAGATAATATTACGGCACTTGAAAGACATAGAATAGAGACTGGACATGACTTTGGTTTTCAACATCCAAAAATTCTAGCTTGTGAAAAAAATTCAAATAAACGTTTAACTATTGAATATTTCTACATCAACAAGGAAAAAAATGCGTTAATCTAAGATATGACAACTCCAGACTTCCAGATTTCTATAGTTTATTATGTAAAAACTAATTTCAATTTACAATTTCATTTATAATGGATTTTGAATTTAGCGCCTTATGATTATTGTCCATATTCATTGACTTTAAGAATATACTAATTGACCTTTAATGGAAGACCTTGAAAACACTTGTTGAAATTTGTCAGTTGAAAGACTTTAATTGTGGACGCTTTTCTGTTCTTCACAATTTTCTTAAAATTTATCAAAAATTTGAATTTTATTGATTATATTTAACTTTATTCTGGTTCATCCAAAATCGCAACCATGTGTGAACATATTAAATTTGGTAAGTTTTTGATCATTTTGTATCTCTAATCTCCTTTTTGCATTTTTGTAACTCAACCTTATATCAACAAAATTTCTTTCTTTTGACATAATTTCAATTTGCTTTATTTCCACAGAGATATTAATGGCTACTAGTGTCAAAATTGATATACATATTATATTTTCATTCGTTTTTCGAAATAATTTTTGGATATTGTATCACATTGTTGAGATTGAGGATGATCCATCAAATTCCGATTAACCCAAATTAAGAGCTCTTTCGTTTGTCATTTTAATTAATCTCAGGTCATTTCTATCGACACTCATCTCCATAAAAGAAAGTGATGAACTGTGAACCTTGCTTATTCACTGTGTGTGATCTCAATTTATCATTTTACATCCATAAACATATCAAAAAAATTGAATGTAATGTATAATCAGCATTAAAATTCGATCTTCAAAGTTATGCGAAGGTATTAAGAAAGAAAATTGTGTTCTGACTGAATATAATGTAATGTAAGATGGAAAAGTGAGAAAATGTGCACGAAAGAGAAATATGTATCTATGTGACTTTCCACATTACTACACTATTAGAAACTTACTATGTAGCGCAATTGTGTTACGTAATATAACAAAATACACATGGATTTCCATCACAAGCCCTGAATCCATACAATAAATCGTCTTCAATTTACTTCAGATGTACTTATATAGGTTTAGTTGAATTCACGTTTTTTCAGTGGAATATGAAAATTCAGTTTGCAGTTAGTTATGCTGAGTATCTCAGACTTTATTAGACGTTGACTCGATCACTCCAGAAAATTAATTAGACACAAAACATTTTCAATTTTCTACTCTATATTTCATTATCTGCTGTGAAGTGTTTTCCCTCAAACAGTGAAATTGATTATGATTGAAATATTTAACCGCACGCACCCTTATGCTTTATTTATTTTCTTTTGAGAGCACTATCGTTTTGTTTGGAGCAGCAACTGAAGGGAATGTTTCACAATATGTATTTATCATCATATTGCGTGGAGATAATGAAGAAGATATACTAAAACTTTATAATAACGCCAAAAATGATAAATAAACATTTTTTAGTACGCACCCATTTTTTTGAGGTTTATAGTTTAAGTGCCCACTAAATTCCATAGGAAGGGCGCACAGAACTCGTACAAAGCAATGACAAGAAATATTTAAATCTCACGACTTTGGTAGAGATTGAAAATTTTTTTATTAATATATTTTAAAAATTCCCAATCTCTACCTAAGTAGCAAGTTTGATAAGTTTTTAAATTGCCTCATTGGAGTTCTGTGCATCTTTTCGATAAAATTTACTTTGAAATAAAACTGTACCTCCAAAGAATGTATGCTTCCTAAACATGTTTCTTAATTTATCCCGACGTCAGTAACAAGTTTTTGTAATTGCTTCATTATTTTTACATTATGCGATATGCATGGTTCCAAAAGACTAAAATTTATGAACTTGTTTTTGAAAAATCCCCAGTTCCTACCGCATTCGTGAGTTCAATGATTCCTACATTTCTGCGTTAAAGTTATATGCATTTTTCTGATGAAATTATATGTAGAATAAAACAATATGTATTTAGCTCTTAAAAATATATGATTACTAAGAAAAGGTTTTTCAATCTGAGATGAAAAATCCGAAAATAAGTACAAAATAGAAATTTGTATCCACGTGACCTTTCATATTATTAAGTTTTTGAAATTGATTAAGTAGGCTACTCTGTTTTCCTTCACATTACATGAAATGCATAATTATTGGAATTCTCACTTTTGATAACAAATTACTACAAATTGTACCAATTTCTTTAGTTATAGTTCAATTTCTACTCATTTACTGAGTGACCATTCGGCTAACAAGTGAATTACTAGAATTTTCAGTGCTAATAATCAAATTAGTAGGAAACTACTACTCATTCGTAGATTTATTATTTTCTACTAATTCAGACTGAGAAACCAGTAAAGGTTTTCCATTTGAGCAGTTTTATTTTATAATGAGTTGTCCGTACTTATTTTATTTTCAGGAAAACCAGTAAAGTATCCAGAATGCGTCATTATTATTTTTCTATGTTTTTCCAATCTTAGATTCGCTATGGGTTTGTCGTAGTGGTGGGAGGTTGGCTCTCTTATTTATTATTGATTTTGTCCTATTCGCTGTTCAGTTATCTCGACGGGTTTCGTACAACGACCGCTTAAGCATTTTATTGTACTTATGTGAAAACCAACTTTCTTGGAGCTGAATATTGAGACAATGATAGAAAATGTTATATTAACTACAAAATGAGCATATGTCGCAAACATATTTTCCAGTTTTCATATCACATGTTTATGATACAAATACAAAACAGAAGAAAAAGAATGAAAATCTTTGTCTTCTTTATTGACATTCATTTCTCGAAAACAAAGCAATAAACTGCAAACCCTTTTTTCAGTGTGTGCGACTTCAAATAAAGATTTTACATTCACGAATCTATCAAAAGAATTAAATGTAATCAATTATCAGCAATACTAATCAGTTTCCAGGGTTATAAAAAATGCACCAACAAAAAGTGTGTTTTGACAGATAATAATCTAATGTGAGATAAAAAATGAAAGAATTCGTACGAAAGAGGAATATGTATCTACGTGACTCTTCACATTATCACGTTTTTAGATATTCATTGAGTAGGCCAAATTTTTCCTCGTTATATTACAAAATACACATGAACTTTCTTCACAAGTCCTGAATTCATACAATGGATGTTTTTCAATTCACTTTAGATTTACTTGATCTAGGTTCAACTGAATTCACTTTTGTTCAGTGGAATATGAAAATTACTTTGAAATTAGTCAAGTATTTCAGACTCTATTAGACGTTGAATCAATCATTGAGAAAATTAATTAGACTGAAAACATCTTTAATTTTCTACTCTATATCTCATTTATCCACTAAGGAGTGTTTGCCCCCAAATCAGTGAAATTTATTATGATTTTAAATATTCAAGCGTACGCACCTTTGTGATTTCTTTATTTTTTTCTGAGAGCACTATCGTTTTGTTTGGAGCGGCAACTGTATGAAATGTTTCACAATATGTATTTTTCTCCACATTGCGTGGGAATAATAAAGAAGATGTACTAAAACTTTACAATACGCCGAAAATGGTAAATAAACATTTTATAGTACGCACATATTTTTTTTGAGGTATGAGTATATAGTTTTAATGCCCACTAAATTCTATAGGAAAGGCGCACAAAACTCGGAAAAAGCAATTACAAAAAATATTTCAATCTCACAACTTCGGTAAGGATTGGTAATTTTTTATTAAAATATTTTAAAAATTTCCAATCTCTACCCAGGTAGTAAGTTTGAGGATCTTTTATGTTGCTCCATCTGAGTTCTGTGCGTCTTTCCGATAAAATTTAGTTTGAAATAAAACAATTCCTTTAAAGAGTGTGTACTTCCTAACAATGTTTTTTTAATTTATTCTGACGCTAATAAGAGGTTTTAGTAATCTCTTTGTTATTCTCAGATTACTCGATATGCAAGTTTTTAAAAAATAAAAAATTTATGAACCTGTTTTTGAAAAAGCCCCAGTCTCTACCAAAGTCGTGAGTTTGATAATTTTTCCAATTTCTGCATTGGAGTTATGTGGCTAACAGGTGAATTACTAAAATTGTAACTACTACGAATTGAATTATTTGGAAACTACTAGTTATCAGTAGAATTTTTACTTTCTACTAGTTTAGATTAAGAAAAAAGTGGAGGTTTTTTATTTGAGCAGTTTTATTTCATTCTAAGGCATCCGTATACATTTTATTTCCTTGAAAACCGGTTAAGTATTCAGAATAAATAAACTGCAAACCTTTTTTTCAGTGTGTGTGATTTTAAATGAAGATTTCACATTTATGAATTTATTGAAAGAATCAAGTGTAAACTATTATTAGCACTACAATTCAATTTTCAAGGTTATGAAAATGTGCCAAAAGATAAAAGTGTGTTTGGACAGATTATAATTTAATGTGAAATAAGAAATGAAAAAATTTGCACTAAAGAGAAAAATGTATCTGCATGACTTTTCACATGATCACATTTTTAGAAATTCATTGAGTGGGCTAAATTGCTTTTCGCTGTATTACAAAATACACATGAATCTGCATTATTAGTCTTAATTTTCTACAACAATTTTTTTCAATTTACTTCAGATTTCCTCAAATTAGATTCAGTTAAATTTACTTTTCCTCAGTGGAGTAAGAAAATTCACTTTGTAATTAGATAAATTATTTATTTCAGACTTTATTAGACGTTGACTCAAACATACGAGAAAATTAAGTAAACTGAAAACATTTTTATTTTTCTCCTGTATGCTTTATTTTCGGGTATGGCCAGTTCGCCCCTATA
>JAUMHM010088099.1:12039-28332 GCA_032362435.1 Melikaiella ostensackeni
AATTATAATTTTAAATATTTAGGAGCACGCGCCCTTACGATTTTTTATTTTCTTTTGGAAGCACTACAGGTATTGTTCATTTGCAACGAAAACCAGAAAAATGTTTCGCAATGCGTGTTCCTCTTTATATAATGTAAAATTAATAGAAAAATTACAAAAACTTTTTATTAACGCTCAAAGTAATTAAGAAACATTTTTCAATGAGCACACATTTTTTGAGGTATACCATTTTAACGCATACTGAATTTTACAGGAAAGTCGCATATAACTCGGACGAAGCAATTAAAGAAAATATATGAATCTTACGACCTCGGTAGAGATTGGGAATTCTTTATTGATTTATTTAAAAATTTTCCAACCCCTATTCAAGTAGTAAGTTTGATAATTTTTCAAGTTGAGTTATCCGGGCTCTGCCCGTCTTTCCGATAGAACTTAGTCTCAGATAAAACTATACATCAGGAAAGTATATGTTTTCTGAAAATTTTTCTCAATTTCTTCCGGCGTTTACGAAAGGTTTTAGTAATCTGTTCATTGAATTTATATTATTCGATATGCTAAGCTTGGAGAAATTAAAATTTCTGAACTTGTTTTTGAAAAATCCCAAACTTCTACCAAAGTAGTGAATGTAATATTCATTTTCAATTTCTGCGTTGGAGTTCTATGCATCTCTCCGATGGAATTGAGTGTCTGTCTAATTACACCTAAATGAAAAAACCTTGTTTCTGCACCGAGAAATAAATACTTAAATTATTTTTAGAAGCAGCCATGGCGATAATAAATCTTATTTACATTAAGAATCTCAATTCACAGTAGAAACATCGTCGTTATTTATATATTATTTTCAATTCTGAAGGCAATACAATTTCTTATCTCGGGATCGTTACCATCTGAAAAAGTATTTAAAAATCAGTATATATTGGCAAGTTTTGTATCACAAGGAAAAATGCTGAAATTAGTTGTACCTGGTTTATTATCTAATTAATTCAATATTTCAGAATAACGGTGTTCACCTCATGGAGAAACTGAAAAACATCGAAAATCTTGTAAGCCCTTGTAAAAAAAATAATCTAATTGCTTTGAATGACACTTATCGATATTACATGAGAAAAAAAAATTATAATTAGTTTGATATTTCAATTTCAAACTCATAAATTTTCACGACTCTCAATTTGAAAAAATGCTTTATTTTAAGAAGTTCAGATTTTTATTGTTTAATTTGAAACATTTACAAATGTTTAATTATTCAGTTTTTAATGACTAACTGAAAAGGTCGTGTCTAAGTTCACCGAAATTTAGTGAGCGTGAACGGAATATTTTCGCTGGTCCTTAACACTATTGTGGAGTTTGAGTGCTAAGATTAATCGAATCGTTTGAGTTGGGGCTGAGAAATTTTTAGATCGATGTCCGAAATAACTAGGAAAGAAAAGAAATTTTCAAATCGGTTAATATTTTTTGTTTTCTCCTTTGATTTGAAAATTCAAAAAAAGAATCATACTGGTTCAGAAATTATAGCGAATTTTTCATATGTATAGTTCTTGCTAGTGGATAATAATAAAAAATTTGAAATACAAAAAAGATTTCCTGAAAATGCGAAAAACACTATTTTTGATTGAGTTAAATGCACACTCGATTGAAAAAATTGAATACATAGAACCCAAAATTTCTTCAGTTTGAACCAAAGAAACGTGTTATTCTTTTGCTTTGATGGGCAAAAAAAATTTTCATGATGTTTAAATTTTAGATTTATGAGTATTTACTATTCATTTATTGGACATAGATTCCAGAGATAAAAATTTTTGTCCATACAATGCATGCTTGGAAAAATCGTGCTTTTTTCAATCAAAAATGACCATAGTGATTACAACGATTTTCTGAATCGAAGTGTCTGGTAAGGCGGAGTGAAAATGCTGAAATTAATCAAATCGTTCGAGCTGAAAGGAAAATATGTCTAGGTTGACATCCGAAGGAAGTGCAAACAAAATTTTGATGGTTAATATCTTCTGTTCTCTCTTGCGAATTGAAAAATTGGGGGGCGATTCTGAGATTTTGGATTTTTTTGCGATTTTGAAATGTTTTAAAACTCTAAATCTACGACGACCACTCTAGTGTTGTGTTGGACGTCTAAACACTCTGAATAGTCTGGAACTATAAACTAACCACTCTGCTTCTTGAAATAGTATGCATACCTGGCATTATATGCCAAATCAAAAAGTAGACAGATTTAGTAATTAATACTTACTGGCTTTGTATATTATTTAGAATTATTTTGAACGAGAAATGATGATTTGCGCGCTACGCGCGTGAGAAGTTTCTTTTAAGCAGTATAATTCTCATTATAAATATTTGAGGGTAGCCTCTGCAAACAAAAACGAATCTTTCTTTTCCTGGTTGAGAAACAATTTTCCAGGTGATTGAAGTTAAAAAATTAGGAGTTTCAAACCTTAAAAATGGTTTAATTCGAGTACTGAATAACTTAAATGCAAAATTAAAGAATTCAAAGCATCAGCACGCTCATGAACTTGAAGCATGTAAAATTGAAATTGAAAAAGTTCAGGCTCATAGATTTCTCAAAGTTTTCAAAAGATAATATTAAAATTTAGATGTATGGGGCATTATTTCTCTTCTATTATATGTCTCAGTAATTAATTAATCTATTTATATCAATAAATTTTTTTCACTGCATTTTCGGTAAGGCTTCCCATAACCTGTCCATCGACCATAAGCATTGTTTACAAAAAAATACGTGATTTTAAAAAATGAAGATCAAAGTTAAATTAGGCTTCTATTGAATCTAGGTTTAGTTTTTTCGTCTGAAAAGAAGACTAAGGTTTTCTCTTTTGAATACCTGCAGGTTAGAAAATGAACATGCCATTATTTATTCGTAAAAAGAAGGTGCAAAAGGTTTAGCAGTATATGTGACTTAAATTATTACTGTCACCAGTCACAGGGGTGCCGAAAATGTCATTTCAAGCAATTCTACACTAATTCTAATTGTGTAAAAGTAATTAAACTTAATAAAAATATTCTCCATGATATTTATTGTATTCTATGTTTGGTATACATTCACCGAAATTAAGAAGATAGTGAGTACCGGTAATTATTTACGGGTACCGACAGTGTATACACTTCGTTCGAATTATCAATTTCGTTTAAAATCAAGGAATTACTCTTAGAAAGCAAGCGTAGGAACGTTAAATGAATGTCATTAGAAATATTCCAACTACAATCTCACAGTCCCGATTTCAAAGTAATCTTCAACTACAACAAAATTGACCTTAACGTGGTAAGGTTTACCTAACAAATTGAGTGTGGTTACCTTGTCAGCTTAACTGCATCTTCTTTTATTTCGATGAGAAAAAAATTCAACTCTACCCACGCTTGTTGAATTTATTCAAAACAATACAACATTTTTGTTCTATCGAATTTCGTCGTAATTTTTGACAATGATGATGAGAAATAGTACTGAAATGACTAGACAAGTCAGACAGATAGAGAAACTCCGATCTATTAAACTGTCTAAAGATGCTTGCAAATTTAATGAAACGTGTGTAAATTTCATATGTACAGTGAAACTGTCGATTATTACACAATCCGCTAGCAGTTTGTGGACTGTATAGATATCGGATGGAATGTCTGATTAACACTACGTGGCTAAAACATATACATGATTCCATCTGGTTTCTTTGGAATCGAACCGTAGGGCCTATCACACAGTAGATATAACCCCTCAATATCGACTTTACGATGCATACTATAGGCATTAACGCCAATCCAGTCAGTCTTTCCTGGCCGGTAGAATTCCGCAAATATGTTCTAAAACGTTTCAATGTAAAAAATTTTCTCTCAGGGGTACATGTAGTAACAGGTAATGTCGTTAAAAATTTTGAAAGTTTATGGATATTTGGGAACAGGTTCTCGCTGCACTCCCCAAGAGCTTCAATAGCACAAGTTGGATGATTCATCTCCGATTCTTGTTGTCATTTCATTTTCCATTGGTGCAACTCCACTTCTAGAGAGTTCCATTCTAAAAACTTTCTATAAAGTTGAAAGACATCAATTTGTGAGTTAGAGTCGTTTTTGCAGCATACAGATTGAATTAAAATGTAGAGAGATGATATTGTTGATTTGTGATCTTCGAACTTCAAGTGAAGCTGATTGATGAAGTCATCCAAAAGTGGAATCATAACAGTTATCCTAAAATAATATTCAGGATTGTTTGTACTTTGGTTTGTTTTGTGCTGTTGTCGATCTGCGATTCGTGGAATTCTTACTTCTTCAGTCACAGTGTGGAGTAAATCTTGTGCAGTTTGAAAAATCACTGCAAATTTTGAATCGACATTTGCGCGAATGTCTTCGAAAGTCTTTGTTATCATCCCGATGTGTTGTAAAGCAGCTACAAAGTTGCACGTAGGAGATTGCAGTAGTTTGCAGAGTGTCAATGTGTAAGAAAAAAAGGATAGCCATGCGACTTTCAAGACCAATGCACACGATACGAATTTATTTTAATTACCTGAAATGTGAAAATAAATATTCGCTCATTGAACAGAAAATCTGAATATCATATTTTATATAATTATGTAATTATGTTCTTCGTAAAACAAGCATGAGTATTTCAATGTGGATATGTTTTTGAGTCATGTAATTTTGAAATAATAAAAGAAATAAAAATTATACACAAAATAAACTGAAAAGCTTTCACCTACAAGTTACGTCGAATTTCAAAAGGTCTACCTCTTGAAATAAGTGTGAAATAAGAAGTTTAATTCTGTTTTACGAATAAAAAATTATTAAAAAATATTAACTGAAGCCCATTGAAGTTTCAATGGCGATTTAAAGTTATGATATGCGTGGGAAAATTAAATTATGAACGTCGTAATCCATGTTATCATATTCACGATAGTAGGCGATGTGAGAATATCCTTCTTTGCTTGTGGCCTCTCAAGTGATCAAATAACCATTTACGTCAATGTGGGGTAGACTACATTTTATTGAGCTTTTTATTTACCGCGCTAAATAGCCATACTGTAAATACTTACCTAAAAATTTTAATTGTACATGCGACGCTTACTTCAATAAAAGTAATGAGAGTATACGTACAGCGTAATTCGTACATTGTTTATAGACGTTAATGCAAAAACAATTCAGCCTTTATTTGTTCAAAAGTTACAAAATTCAGTTCAGGAACTCAAAAGTAACTCAATTTAGCTTGCGCTCTCAGATTCATAATATCAAATTATCAATCTCAGTTGATCAGCTGATTCAATTCCATGAATGCAAATAGTGGAATAGTCGGCCAACTACTAATCTAGAATTTCCGGAGCATGTTATTGGTTGAATTCTTTGGCGGCGAAGTAGCAAACGAACACAGTATCTACATTTGCAGTGGGACTCCGGTGTCTAAAGTCGGTCGAACTTCTCTTTCTAGCATGCGAGATACACAAGCTGGTGTGATCGAATTCGATCGCCCTCGCTGTCTATATCACATAGTGAAATGAGAGATCCAATCGCCTTTAACTATCGGAGTCCCACTGCAGACGGCTCAAAACGTAATCACATTTTTTCCCACAGAGTAAATTGAGCCAGAGATATTACATATGAGTATTTACTATGACCTTGTCGAGAATTTCGGGGTAGGTTCAAGCCTCTTTCGCTCCTATGTAGCTACGGCCTTGGTACTGGATCTACAATTTCTCGCCAGTAGTCCCTGTTGAACACGCATACACGCTTGCTAGAAACATACCAAGGCGCTTGCGTGATGGATGCAGAGAACTGTCAGTTTCGGGTCGCTCCGTGTCGTCAAGAGACGCGAGGGTTTTTTCGACCCTTTATTGTGATTTCATCGCACCGAGTGGTCACCCACCTCATGGTCGACAGGCGTGGCCATAGGTGTAATTTACCATGGTTCCATTAGGAATCAGCTGCATTTTTCAGGAAGGCATTCGCTTTTAAGAAGATCCTGTAGTGGTCCAAGTCCAGTAAAGTGACACCGTCTGCCAGTAGGACCGCGATAAATTACATCCATAGCCACGCCTCACAACCGTAAGATGAGTGACCACATGGTACGATGAAATCACAATGAAGGGCCGGCGAAACCCATGTGTGTCTTAAGGACACATTCGCCGCAGCTCCCTCATAAGGTTTTCATATCACTACCTTTTTTGATCTCCTTGAGTGTGATGTTGCTGTCGGCCGGAGCTGAGAATTCGATGACAAATATAATTGATTTATTGAAGTCAAGGAGAACGAAGTCAGGCCTAGAGTGTTCAACAGGGACTACTGGCGAGAACTTGTATATCCAGTGAATTCAGCACTTCTCGTCCTTGACGATCAGAGCGTTGATGACTACCCTGGTTTCTCCGTAATTTTTTCGGTAGCTTTTTTCTTCGTGTAAGCGACTCAGTACATCCGCCATCATGTTTTGCTTTCCTCGAAGATGCTCCACTTTTATGTTGCAATCTTGCGTCACCAGAATCCATCGAGTGAGACGAGCCTTGACGAATTTACACGTCTTCAAAAGGATAGAGCGAGGTGATCGGTCCAATTTACTTTCTCTGCACCATACAAATAGGTATAAAATTTCTGCTAGGCCCATACTATGGCCAAAAGTTCCTTCTCTGTTGTGAAGTACGTCAGTTCAGGACCCTCCAGCGTTCCGCTGGCCAATGTAATAATTTACTTTTGGATGTATCATTTAGTTGATAAATTGCCGAACCAAGTGCATAGTTGCTGGCTTCGGTTTCGGGATAGTATTTTTTTGGGATTTGGAAAGTAAAGCATACTAGAGGTCCCAAACAAATTTTTTACTCGCTCGAAACTTTTTTGCGCCTCGTGATCCCATTACCATGGTACCCCTTTCCGTATTAGTTTTAAAAGAGGTACTATTTCAGTTGCATATCTGTCCATGCCCAGCAGCGTGTGATCCAATCCCTTCATGAGTGCGGCTGTACTCGTTTTCAGTCCGAAGGGTACGACTTTGAAGTCGTAGCTTCGTCTTCGATACTGGAATTCGGTGTACTGGCGTGAGTTGGGGTGCAAGGATACTTGTCCAAAGCTGCTTCTCATGTCCAAATTGGACATAATATTCATGCCTTTACACTTTTGGAAAAGCGCCTCCGCTGGTTCTGGACATTCCCAATCCTCAATGTAAATCTCATTGAGTTCTCGCGCGTCTGAGCATGATTGAATTGTGCCATCTTTCTTGATTACTGACATAACAGGATTTATACAGAGGCTTGTCGATCTTCGTATTATTACCATGCTCAGTATATGCTGTATCTATTCATCAACCTTCTTACGATAAGCTTTGGGAATCGGGTAGCTCCTTCCCATGAACGGCTACCCCTCTCGTACTTTCAGCTCGTGCTAGTAGTTGTTTAATTGGCCGGGCTCTCGACGGAATACCTGGCGGTGTTTCCACAGGATATTTCTGAGTGTTTCCTTTTGCTGCTCTTTCAAATCGGGATTTTCATTGAACTTTTCTTGTATCTCTAACCACTCAACGTTCGAAGGAAGTTCCTGTTTGTCCTCGGTTTCTTGGTGTGGATCTTTGACTTCAACAGTCTCGTAGTCGATAGTTCGACATTACTTAAATCATAATGCCCCTCTGAACTTCCACGACCTTCGTCCTGCATGATACTCAATGGCGGCTCTCCATCCAAATATGGGAATGTGAGGATTTTTCTATCCAAGTCGATTTTCGTCCTATACACAAGAAGTACATCGAACCCAATGATGCATGTTCGTGACAATCGGGGCACGGCTATGAATGCCAGTTGTATTAGTACATTGGGTAGCTGTACGTCGGCATAAATTTGACGATTCAGTCGCATCGCCTTGCCGCCTATGGGCCCAGTTACCGCCACTCCTGTCAATTGTAGGCTGAGGTTACGCTAAAATCGGTCTGGGTTGCCCTTTAGAAACTCCTCAGAAATGCATGTTATCTCGGCACCCGTGTCAATAAGGGCCTTAGTGACGATTCCTGCTACTTGGACGTTAGCCGTGTAACATTTTGATTTTTTCTTCGTAGATATTTCTTCCCTCTCCTATATCAGTTCCTATCGGGTGGGCCGTATATATAATGAGAGTGGCTACGTCAGTATTGGCCATCTCTTTTACTGGCGTGGCTCCAGTTCATTCCCCGCCTCCTGCTGTTGTTCTTCTGATGACTATGCTGTACTGTCCGATTTTGGATTGGAACTTAATTCCAGATTTTGTACCGTGTAAGGAGAAGAGTTTTGCTGCTATTGCTTTCCATGTTACTTTCTCTCCAATTATTTTTCCATGGGACGTGGTACCCCTCTGGGTTTTTTGCTTGTTTCGGCCTTGTGAGTCCGTTCGTACGCTGCTCGTTTTCCGTCGAGGGCTGTGGTGTCCAGTTGCCATGGTTACCTTGGCTGGGAGTATCTGTTTTCGGATAGCTTCTTCCAAGATTTTGTGACTGTCACGTACTCAGTTGTCCATTTGGGTTCTCTCAGTATGCTGGCGTTTTGTTCCTCCATTCCCTTCCTTCTTGAGAGTTTCGAGTTGTACCTCCGATTTTATCAAATTCTTCTAATAATTCAACGAGCTGTTTGCCAACTTTCTAGGTAACCTCCCCTTGGTCAGGAAGGGGTATCAGTGTGCTTACACAAGCGAATATCTTGGTATCGTATTTAGCTATTGATTGATCTTTACTGGATTAATAGAAGCCAAATTCTAATTTCTCCTTGACTTCGGCTTGTGTCTGCTCTCCTCAGTATCTCTACTGGAATTTCCTGAGGTATGATTTGAGGTCATTAACGTCATTTATCATTACCAGTACTCTTTCAATTGCCTTGTGTACTTCATGGGACTTCTCTCTCTGTTATACTCGGGAAGTACCTATTTAATCTGGGTTTTTATAACAGGTGGCATGTTGTCCGCCCTCCTGTTGAGATCGTCAGTGACTTGTTCTGTCATTCGTGCATGGGCCATTTCCAATCCATTTTTTGGACTGGCATCCTATTCTCCCTTTCTTCGAGACTTTGAATGACATTCGTTGTTACCTCGAGCGAGCGGTTGATACAGCTTTTCAATGCATCAATTTTGGTTTACAGTATTTGCTCTTTTTTGGCCATCACTTGGTCTCTGTATCTTCTTTCGTCTTCAAGAATCCTTTAAGTTCTCTGTTTCAGTTCCTCCCATCGCCGGTTGACTATAATCCACATAGGTTTGGGGTTGGCTTCTGGTGTAACTCGTGGCATCATTAAAGTGTCCTTCAAGTTCCCAAGAGTTACATTTCGCACTGTCACGTCCAAAGCTTCTTGGCTATTTCTTTCCTCTGCGGTTCCTCGTCTCCCTGCTTTTGAGGACCTCAGGTTCGTTTTCAGCATGGTGTCTGGAATTAGTGTTTCTTGTTTTCGAATTTATTTTCACACACGACTTTTACTATCTTTTTTTATAGTTTGTTTATTGTTTTTGCTTCTTATTTCACCGTAAATGTTTTGCACTACACTCGCTCTTACGCCTAGACCTAATCGCGATTGATTTTATTGCCCGCGTTTCTCTTTTCTTTTAACCATTCGTCAAATTTCACCATTCCTTCGGGCGGATTTTTTTGGCTAGTAGGGGTTGATAAATATACTCTTCCTGAATCTTTGCTACACTTGAAGAAACGCTTCCATCGCTCTATTTCTATTCATTGGCTTTCATGCTTTCAGCTCGCAAGACCGTAGATCCTCATTCTTTTTCCGAACTCGCACGCCCCACGTTGCGGCGCCAATTGTAACGTTGCGATTTGAGGAATAATGTGTTCACAAGTACCTACGGAAAGGTAACTAACAATTTCATTGAATTCAGTAATCATAATAGTGGGTAACATGTGGAGAAAGAATAAGATTCTTTTCAAATATACTGATATTTATTCAATAAAATCCCTATGTTATGCTATTCTACGAAAATATGCCCTAACATCTTGTCTAGACGTATTATCTACGTTCACTATACTATTGGATATCGCTTTCATTTTATAGAACACTCTTTTCATCAAATCTAATTTCACATTCTCAAAGCGAAGCGCGAGAGCTTTGGCTCCTCGTAATACAATCTATCAAACAAGTATAAAACCTTTTTTTTCTCTTTTTCTAAAATCTCACAAGTATCGGCTCGAGGTCTCTAGAAAAGATTTGCCTCTTATAAGCTAGATTGAGAAGTAGACTTCTGCCCGCTATAAGAGGTTCTTCCGTTTCTGGAGAAGAATAAAAAAATCAGGTTTTTTAGGCCTGAAGCTTTAATACGTCCCACCTTTGGAGTATTTTAGAAATATATATCCAAATTCAATTTTTACAAAACTTTATTCATAACTTTCGAGTGATAGTTGTGACACTTTCTCACGAGGGTCGTAGGTTAGTCATGAGCCACATAATATTTTCAAAACAAGAAATGTTTCAGGAAAATCTGAATTTGAGTGTGGAAGAAAGACTTCAGCTTTCCTATTATGGACTATAAATCTCCTTGCTATTGAAAATTAATATACAATATACATACAAAATGTATGAATTTCCGAATGAAGAAGAGAGATATCCAACCAAATAGTTAAATCTTTAACTAAACTACATAAATTTGAGACCAAAAATGGAATGGTTAAATTTTCGTTTAAAAAACGAATGTTTAACCAAGAAAAAGTCAACAAAATAGTTAATTTTTCAACGAAAGATATGAATTTTCAACTAAAATGATGAATCTTCAACCATAACAAAGCATTTTTAACAAAGTAATTCAACTTTCAACCGAAAAAGGTGAATTCTCAATGGAAGAGGTAATAGTTGAAATCTCAACCAAGAAAGGTCTGTATTCTAAATCAAATACAGTTGGATTCAACCAGAATAGACGAATTTTCAAAAAAATAGGTAAATTTGGAACCAAAGAAATGAATTCTCAACCAAGAAGATGATTCTTTGCCAAAAGTCAAGGCAGAAAAAAATCAACCAGATTGTTGAAGTTTCAAGCCAAAAACGCGAATTTTCACCAAAAAAGTTTATTTTCAACCAAAAAGTAAAATTTTTATCCAAAAAGATAAACTCTTAATGAAAAATGTAATAGATGAAATTTTAACCAAATAAGACGAATTTTCAACAGAATAGTGCAATTTGAACCAAAGAGATTAATTTTTAACCCGGAAGATCAATTTTCAACGAAAAATCTCATAGTTAAATTTTCATTTGAAAAAATTAATTTTGAACGAAAGAAGATAAAGTTTCAACTAAAAGTTCAATAGTTCACATATTTCAACCAACAAAATTAATTTAAAATCAAAAAGAGTTTAATTCGACCAAAAAACTAGTTTTCAACAATGCATTTGAATTTTTAACCGAATGAAATGATTTTCTTCTAAAATCGTTCAATTTCAAACAAAATAATAAAATTTTCAATCAAATAATGAAATTTTCAACTGAAAATGATGAATTTTCAATTGGAATAATAAACGAAATAACTGCATAAGTTAAATTTCCAGTTTAAAAAATTCATTATCAACCAAAGAGAAATGAATATTTAACCCTAAAATTATTTTCTTATTTCTTTCAAAGTGTTTTTATAGATTTTAGAAAATGTTGAATCCCAGGGTGGGAGAAAAATTTCTATTTTTCCTATATTGGGCTATAAATCTCTATGGCTATCTGCCGCCACAGTTTAAATAATGAAAATGAAGAAATCGTTGGAAAAGCAATAAAATTGATTGATTTTCGTAAGAAAGGCTTGTGAACTACATTTCAAAGTAGCTGAAAAAGTAACGATTTTTATAGTTACTGTTACTGAAAGAAATTCAACCAGTTACCTATTCGTTACTTACTTACAAAAAGTAATTTCGTTACCACTATCTTTACCGAAAAAAGTAACTAGTTACTGTAACAGTAACTAGTTTAAAGGAATAGTTACTTCTCATCACTTAAAAGACCAGTGACAAAGTGCAGTGTTCTCATTGCCACACTGAGCTTAGTTTTTGTAACAGTACGTCTTCATTAATTTCCAAGGTGGAAGTAAATTTCCACATTAATTTATATGGTGGAAATAGATCTACAGAATTATGTATAAAGTGGGGATGAATTTCCACATTTGAGGTCAGATTCTTCAACATTATATTATGCGAGGTTAAATCATCATAATCAGTACTGCGGTGGACAAATTCATGTGGAAATTTACTTTCACCTTAGAAATTGATGTGGAAATTTATATCCATTTTGGAAATATACATGAAAATTTATTACCCCCTTATAAATAAATCTGGAAGTTTATTTCCAGGGGGAAAATAAATTTTCATGTTTATTTCTAAGGTGGATATAAATTCCTCCATTGTGTTCATTCAGTGGAAATGAATTTTCACGTTAGGTCTTTGATAATTCATATTATTCAAGAGGATTCCGTCAGATTCTAGTACATCATATTATGTGAGGTTAATCAGCATAATCAGGACTGCGAAGGATCCGGCACCGTTACATGGCGATAAAAAAATGTTTTAAATTCGTACTCAATGGACGATATTTTGCAAATTATAATAACAAATTTTGATGAATATGAAAATTCTAAATTTTTTTTATAATGGTGACGTTTTATTAAAGAATTTTCTTATATTTTCAACGTTTCTCATTTAAAATCACTTTATTCTGAACGTTTTTTCATAATATTTCAATTTTGAAAGCTTGTAATTGAACATTCTTCCCTTTTGAACGATACAAATGACGGTCAATCTATTCGTTGATCAAAAAAATTTGTCTACTCAATTTTAATGTTAAAATATCATTTTTTATGCAATAACAATTTGAAATTCTAGAATTTCCACCCGTCAAAATTTAATCGCTTTGAATTGAGAATTATTTATATTCAAAAGTTTGCAATTTTCAATTAATCAATTTTGAAGGCTTTTAAATAGAAACAATGCAATCTCAATGCCTCTTTATTTCAAATGATCTAATGTTCAAAATTCTAATCTAAAGTTGTTCAGTTTTAAACGTTTTGCAATTACGTATTCTGTTCTTGAAATTCAAATCTAAAATCATTCAATTTAGAGATTTTTCAATTCAGAATGAAGTTGTTTAATTTTTATGGCTTTCATTCAGAATTAATAAAAGTTAAATTCCTTCTCATTCCATCTGAAATATTGTTTTTTTCCAAAATTTCACCTAATCTAAAATTGTTTGATTTGAAACGTTTTTCATTCAAAATCGTTCAATGTATATATTTTTTTATTTCGAACTCTTTCCATTTGAAATTATAAATTATTATTTATTGTTTTAAATTTTCTTTATACTCCTAATGTTGAAAAATTTGTTTGATAATATATGTCCATTTTTCACCACCAAGGCATTTAAAGTGAAAAACTTAAGCCTTATTTCCAGAGAAAAAATGAAAAAAGAACACTGAGTACGGAAAAAATATAATTTGTTGTTGATTCGAATTTGAGAAGTTCACATGTTTATTTATTCGAAGAATGCTGATGATTATTAAAAAGGTTATGAAAAACTCTATCGAACCTGTAGAGGGGAAAGAATGTTAATTGTATTAACAGTTATAATTCACCAAAATAGATAGAAGTTGACAGGCACAGGGCTTCTAATGTCTAATTTTAAATTATTAAAAGTTCGATACATCAGAATTCTCCATATAACATTTTAACTTTTGACAGTATGATTTGAATTTCATGATAGATAATACAGGTACAAAGAGACTATTTAAAATGAAGGAAATGAAATACTTGATAAACAAAAATTTAAATTCTTCTTTAACGACCAATATTCAAAGAAAATAAAGGAAACCTCCAAATTTTAAGGTAGATTTGTAGCTTGCCCTCTTTTTCTGTCCTCTCTTCTTTATTTTGGTTTCTTTAATTCCATTGGAGACATTCGAGTGTGTGTTGACCAAGTTTTATGGTTGGATTTTTTTTCTGAAATCCGAGAATTTCGTAGTTGAGTAGACCATTTTCTCAAACTTCAAGATGATTTAAAATTAACGGCAATTATTTACATTATTATTTCAGCCGTGGCTACGTGTACTGAAATTTCGATACTAATAGCTGGATTTTACGGTGCGTATAGACACACAAAAATGATGTCAACAAAGCTATAAATATGATCTAAAGATATTACTTAATATTTTTCTGTATGCGAAAAAATTATCGAATAATAAGTTTATTGCTTGGATGCCATCATGTTTATGTATAGATGAGCATGTGATATTAACAAACTTAAATACAATATGGTCATTCAAATTGTCATTCTCAAAAAGCCTGTATTTTGAGGATTACATTCTCACATCGACACTCGCGATTGAGTTATTAGTTTAAAAAATAAAATGACACAGGCAAAATAATAAAAAAGTAACAAAAAGATGTTTATTTTAATTTTGATAAGTCTTCATACTAATTAAATATTGCAACAAATTTTTAAAAGAAAAATATTCTTAACATTTATGAAAAACTGCGCTTCAATTTCTAGTTCTATCAAAGAACTGGTTTTTGGTAGTTTTTGAACTTTTTCAAAATCCTAGCGCTTTAAGAATTTGTAAATCTTCCTAATATTCACAAAAAACTTCGTTCGAAATTTCCTAATATTGCAGAAAGATAGTGATTTCTATCTTTGAAAATTTTGAGAATCATGTACCTCTCATAATTCCCATGGAATTTAGGAATGCCAGTAAAATCATATGCAAGTCATTTTGTCATCTACCGCGAAAACTGTTAGAGAAATCATGTTTCCCACTTTGAAATACTCTTCATTTTCTTATTGGATTAACCTGGTCAAAGAACGTGACCTTTATTTTAGGACCCTAAAAAATGTGTCAAATGCTGTTGAATCGATTTGTCAAATCCGTTGAAAGCTAGCATGGCTAAAACACTTGAGTAACCAAACAGAGACCAAAAAATTTCACAATTTTTGGACTTCTAAAAATGATAATTGAAAAAAGAATTCTATTCCCAGGAAATTTTTTCACATTTTGGTTTTAAGTTGTCTTCAAAATTTATTGAATATACATAACAGGCAAAATTTAAAATGAATTTTTTGAAACATTTTAGAATGTTCCTAAGGAAATCAAAGTATTTAAAGATATTTCAGAATATTTCAACGGTTTCTATGGGATTCCAATATACCTTTTGAGGTTCCCAACGAAATTTTCCAACGAATTTGTTTACTTGCTAAGTTATATTCGCAGTGAGAAAGAAAAAATCAAGGGTTGGTTTAGAAAAGGCTTTTTTTGTTCTCTGATTAACAATATCAAAAGCTGGATCGAGAGAGTCGTTAATTTCTGTTTGAATAGAAATAAGTTCAAGGTTTGGATTAAACAATTTGAGAGATGGATGGGGAGAGGCGTTTATTTCTATTTAATTAGAGATAAATCCAAGAGTTGGATTGGGTGAAGGGATTATTTTGTGTTTAATGAAAAAAAAATCCAAGGGTTGGTTGGAAAAAGGCATTTTCCAAAATGTTCATTAATTAAAAATATCAAGAGCTGGATCGGGAGAGTCATTAATTTCTGTTTAACTAGAAATAAGTTCAAGGTTTGGATCCGGAGAGGCGTTTTTTTATAATTACACTCAACTCTGAATTTATGTCCAGTATCGGGTATGGTCTCGATGACCGTGACTTCGTTCCATGAATTTCTATAATGTAAACAGCCTCTCGCTCGGCGTCTTTGACCCTTCATCAACGAATGCGAGCCGGAAAATATTCTATGAAGGACATAAGCTCAGATGACTTCAATCCAGAGTTGAGTAAATTTATTAAGAATTGAATTAACAATAATTGTCCTACAACCAGCTTCAGATTTCATGAAATATAATTGTTGTATTCGATTTATTTTAATTTATTTACGGTGAATCTTTTAATAAATTGATCTCGGAAACGATCGACATGCCAATCGACCTTGGAGTAAGTTGAGGGCTCTTTAATTGACCTCTACTCGAAATAAATTCACTTCAATTGACCTAGAATTTTTAAAAAATTAATTTAATGGACCTACAGTTCAAACAAATTCACTTAAGTTGACCTATAATTTTAATGAATTCACTTTTATTGACCTATAATTCGGATGAATTCACTTTAATTGACCTATAATTCAAACTAATCTTTTATCCATCTAAACAATCTTTTATCTACATTTTTATTGTTTATTCTTTACACGACCGCATAAAGTTATACTGAAATGTAAAGAAATGTTAGGAATGACCCAAAGGATTCCGGTTTATATTATGGTTTGATAATACAATTGAGGAAAAAATGAAAAATAATGCGAAAAACAAATTGCAACAGATATTTCATTTTTTTCGATATCCACATGACACAAAAT
>JAUMHM010088100.1:0-10029 GCA_032362435.1 Melikaiella ostensackeni
CCCCCCCCCCCCCCCCCCCCCCCCCCCCCCCCCCCCCCCCCCCCCCCCCCCCCCCCCCCCCCCCCCCCCCCCCTCAACTCAAAACTACGTAGGCTAGCAAAGCCACAAATCAATTACGAGTAGATGTGTATGAGTGTATCAAATCATAACATAAGCTTCGAGTGGGTTAAGATAGGGGGGAGGAAACTTAAACTTAATTTCTACTCTCCAAGACCTTTTTATAGATACCCATATTTTTGGGGTTTCCTAGCAGTGTGGAATCTGGGTGGAAGGGTGGTTTCCGAAGGTAGGGGGTGATCAACTCAAATTTGATAGAATATAGTAGATATTGTCATCGTCAATACGTATGTATGAAAGTCAAATATCAGCTTGTAAAAAGCATACCTGTGAGCGTTAATAGAAGCAACGTTCAAAAAAATAGAATTGACTTCAAGTCTACAAAAACATTTATAGAAATGAAAACGATTAATCCTTCTCAATAGCAAACAAACGCGTAGCAGAAGTGATTTACATTTTTTCTAAAGAACATCCTACTAGGTACATGTATTCTTAGGACATTTTACATTTACATTTACATTTAAGACAGCTTATAAGTCTCAGGGATATTGGAATTTACTCCCTGTAAGATATCAGTTGCTATATCCGAAAGATATCCATGGCTATCTTGGAAAATCATCGTTCGTTCGGGAGAACATATTCGCAGATTTTTGCTTAGCGGTGATTCACTACCGCGAATCTTAATCTGTGAACGTTAATATAACTACAATAACTATAATGTAGAAGGTATGAAAGGCTTACTTGGAGTTTCCAATTCATCCTTGAGAGACTTCTTCTCCAGTGTCGTGGGCTTCTTTGGTTGAGCTCTTGCCAGAGCTAATGAGATGATGCATATTAACGCGATCATTGACTGCATACTGATGGTGTCGTCCTCCTTTTTTAAAAAAAATATTTTTCACAATAGTCATGTAATGAAGGGAACTTTTATAACGAGCACTCGACACTTTCACCTTTGTCTCAGAATTCAGAGTCCAGAAGTTCAAATGAAATCAACATTTTCCAACCCCGTGATTTGATTCTTTGGAGCAATCCTTTCACAAAAGTTTTCATACCTTTCTTTCGTTTTTTAAGTTCTATTCATTTAAAATCGTCGTGCATTTGGCAGTAATTTAAACTTTCGAAGTTCTCTATAAATCTGAAATAATACTTGAATTACTTTTGAGATCGTAGGAAAAGGTCTGCTTTTTGAGGAGTTCAGAGAATATTTCACTGAAATATTTTCAGTGAAATAATACGTTTCCCTCAGGCAGTGAAAATAGTAACTGGAAAGTCTTCAAAGAAATTCTCTTGAAACTTTTACCAGTGTTTCAACTAATAATTTCAATGGGAGATAATTTCCTTCTTTGGTTAAAATTGGTCTTCTTTTAACATAAATCTGCATTGGTTTTAATATCTATATATTTAAAATTATAAAAGGCACAATGATAAAAATGGATTTAATCAGTACACAAATAATACTTTATACAATTTTCCAAATGAGATGTCGACCACGGAATGATCTAAAATAACAGAGCTTCCAGATGTTCGTACTCTTCGGGATATTGAAAGAGGAAAAGTGATATACAGAATGATGAATAATGTTAGAAAAACTAATTTTTATTTTGAAGTAGAGAACAATATACCTAAATACACCACTAAGTTTTCGGGCGAATTAAGGAATAAATACCATAGAACTAAAACAGCGCAAAAATCACCTATTCACTGTAGTATTACCGTTCTCGAAAATGTTCTGAAAGAGATTAGAGAAAGTCAGACGACTTATGAATTTGTATAAAACATAAAAGAGTGTGATATTAAAAAACAAAAACAACTGATGAAATTGAATTTATGATAGAATTATAAAACCTGTTTGTCTGTATAAAATTTTTACTGGATGAACAGTTATCAGACATGGCCTGTTCATGAGTCACACAATAAAAAAATGAAATTAACAAGCAATGCGTCAATGACAATGACAATACCATATTAAACAATAAATATATATATAAATCCTAAGAAAACTATTTGAATCTACGTCTTAATTATTTTATTTTATAAGAATACTGTACATTTGCAGCATGTCTCACATCGGTAAAAATTTTGAGACCATATTTAACTGTCAGTGGCAAAAATGTGACATGTTACATTTTCTGCGAGATCAAGAAATGCCGCAGTGTAAGCTGCTGATTCTTTGCCACTCAGATAGTGTTGTATTGTTGCAACAATTTTAGTTTGAAGAAATGTCATGATTCTAATAACTATTTAAAAAGTAAAAAATCACAGGCGCTAAGCATTTAAAAAAATGAATTTCGAAAAGTGGGAATTGGCGATTTGGAAAGTTGCATAATCGACTCACAGTAGTTTCGCGGTGGTTTAGTTGGGGGTCAGCCAATTCTTTATTATTATGATACCATTAATGCAAGTCCCTTTCGGGGTAAGCGAAATTCGCTCGGTCCTCGCCTCGTTATACTACCAGGGATCAAGACATTTACATGGTAAGGGTAAGTAAGGGATGCGTAAGAGAAGGGATAGATTTTAGATCAATCTAAAAGTCGCGTGTTGCTTATTCAAACAAGACACTTGTCCCACAACATCACAGAAGTTTATTAAAATTATGTGTGACTAGAACAACAACGTCGTGTTGATTAAAAAAAAAAAAATAAACCTAAGAGAAAGTCTTTTTTTACCTAGATATTACCTAGATACTCTTTGAAATATTGTTTTTAAATATCAATATTATTACGTTCAAATGAATCAATTATATCAGATTAATTTTTACTTTCATGAATAAACCGATTTGAACTTTATACATTTTTGAACTTTTGGGCAAGGTTAGTTAGTTTTTGTTTCTCAGTATAAATTTCTGAGAGAAAATACATACATAAATGAAGGTTTGATAAATTTATCGTCCAACTAAATGAATTTCAAAGTTGTAGAAGTTTTCGTTTGCAGAAAAGAAGATAGTGAGGTTTGAGGTTGCCTATTTCCTCGACAATTGGCTCTTTTACACTACATCTTTTTGCTTCTCTTACATCCACGCATCTTTTCATGCAAGCTCTTGTGTTTCTATGGCTCTTTATATTTCTTCGCTTAGAAATTTCATTCACACATCTCCACCATTCTTTTCATGCTCCATTCTCTCAACCTGACCAAACCATCTCGATGAATTTCTTTCACCCATGCCAATTAGTGTTTCTTCTACGCCACATCCTAATCTATTTAACCTACTTCGGAAATGATTTCTCATTTCCCTCAAAATCGTTTTGCATTTTTTTATTTTCTTCCGCCATGATTTTCTCCTTGCTTTCTTTGAATAGTATATTTGCTTTTCTGTTTTCATCCCTACAATCCATCATGCATCTTCAGTCAATCTTCCTACAACCGCAGTACCACACACTTCAGGTGCACTCTTGAAGATGCTATACCGTAGTATTACCCATACACTCTCTATACTTTTAGTGTCTGATTCCGTGTACGAATCCCCTCTATGACGATCTAAGTATTCTCTTGGCTTAACACTATATACCTTTTGAACTTTTGGTTTTTGCAAACTCTCTATTTAACTCGCATCTCCTTTGACTTTCTTATTCTTCCTCTCTTGGATCCTTGACCTAGGCTCATTTTTGAAACTATGAGGTAACGATCCACACGACATTGAGAACCTCTCGTAATCCTTGTATTTCTTACTAGCCCTCTCAGTCTCTCATCCGCTACAACAAAGTCAACCATATTGTGGTTTTCACCTCTGCACCAAGTATAGAGGTGTATCCTTTTATGCTTGAACCAAGTCCTTGTGATAAACAAGCTGTTTTCTAAGCATATGTTAATCAGTTCTTACCAGTTACCAATCGTTTTCGGATCTCTGAAATGATCAACTACCCTGTCAGTAACTTCGCCTTACACATCAACCAAGCCACTCTCATCTCCGAGTAGAATGATTCTTCCCCCAGGATCGCAAGTACCTAGAAAATCAATTAACGAGTCTGAGAAGATATGCTTTACATCAGTACTTTCACCATTTACTGGAGCGTAGCATGCTATAATAAATAGCCTTCTGATTCCCACTTTCATTCCAACCCATAATAATCTAGGAGATATACATTCATCCATATTTCATGCTGTTTGGCTCTCTTATTCATAATCAGACCGACTCCTTGTCTACCATGTGATTCATTCACTACTCCTGACCATTGCACCAGTCCACCCTTTCCTATATTTGTTATCTCACATCCCTTCTTCTTTGCTTCAGGAATACAAAAAATATATATTTTTTTCACTTGCATTGTGTTCAGCAACTTTCTCCCATCAAAATCATTTACACAATTAGCATTCCAAGCACCCAATCTTTATTTATCGCCTGAAACTTTGCCGAGGGCATGCGTATCGTCAACCGAAGTATCAATCCAATCCAAGACTACGTTATTATTTGTATTGTTCATTATTTGCATTATACACCCAACTATCAACTTAAGGCAATAAATTTATTCCATTAAGTATTAAAGCATGTCCAAAATAAGTAGCTGAATCGACATGAAGTGAAGTGTCCAATTATAACGTCAGTCCCACCAGACTTCGGTCATTCAAAGAGAAGTATGGGACAGAAACCAGAATAAAAGGAGTCATGATCTGTTTCTGTTGTAAACTGAGGAGGGCACCAGCTTCTTGCATATTGTCATGAAAATGGAAGAGACCATTAATTTCTTAAAGTTTCTTAGACCACAATATCCAGGAATGTCAAAAGAATTCTCAATTTGAAATAAAAATTAACAACCTTAAACTTCCAAGATTTCTATAAACTTTCAACGTTTTCAATATTTTCGTAAATTTCCGACATGAACAAAATTAGAGAAAATGTACATAATTTTTTTTAGAGTTACACTTTTTCCTTAAATTAATAAGATTATGGAGTACATGCGAAAAATTGTCTAAAAAGAAACGAGCCGAAACATACTGTATGAATGTGGAATACATGAGTGTAGAAGCTCGACACTCTTTTTTTAACGGGACTAGCTGGTTCAAAACATTTCCTGCATACTCCTGAAATCTGAAATCTTGTCTCTCAAAAATTCAACTTTTCGTAACTTTATTTTTTGCCGCAAAAATAGTAATAGGGCTAAAATACTCATCCCCGAATATGCTGTCATTTTAATTTTTTTCAAGTCATTGGAACTGGGCGAAATCTAAAACAGCTTTTCTGAATTCACGGATAACACTTTTTTCAAATGCATGAGTAACACTTTTTTCAATGCAATACAAATGTGCAGTACGCGCAAAAAATATTCAAAAAGAAATGCTGCGGAACAAATTGGATGAATATGTCATTTATTTTACTTTAAGTAAAAACGGAGCGCGCATTGAACTAACCCTCATCGGTGTTTCGCTGAAACTGATTAGGAAAAGTCCACATGGGTGTAGAAAATTGTTAAACCTGAATTGAAATTGGGTGTGTTGCAAATAATTTAAGTAAAGAAGTAGAAAATTTTCATCCTTATGTCCTTGAAAAAAATACTTTTCCATCTTATATGTATTGAAATATCTCATCCAAATTATTAGGATCCAACAAATTCATGATTTCAGTAAGTCTGACAAGCTATTTGCAAGGCTATATACAAATTTTCTAATCTTTGCCCCAAATTATTTTTTAGCAAAGCCAAATGTAAGGCTTTAACAATTTTGTGGATTATATTATGTATGAGAAGATGCCTCGATAGATATCAAGAGAGAATCATTTTCCTCCGCGGAAAATGGATGACAATGTTGTATTTTCTTCTTCAATTATTTGTTGAAGCCAAATGTTAAGTTCTAACAACTTTCGGGAGTTTAGTAAGTGCAATGAGTGACGTAGATACATATTCGGTAGCAAAAAAATTTTTCCCACGAAAAAATGATGCAAATTGTCTATTTGTTCACTTAAAATACTTAACACAGAGATAAATCTTCAGTGTAACAACATTTTGTAGCATAATAAGCTTGATAAGCTATTAATGTTAAGTCTTAACAATTTTCTGAAGTTTTGTGCGCCTACGAAACTATTTTGGTAGATAGAAGATAAAAAATAATCTTTTTCCGAGAAAAATGGATGACAATTTTTTAGTTCTTAACTTATATTACCTACACAGTAACTTCTAGAGATTTGTTTCATCTGACGTTGGATAAAAACGCTGCAAACAATTGACAACAACATATAAAGTCGTGAATGTGGTTATGTATCCGCCCTTTCAGGTGAAAAAATATATCTGAGACTTATTGTGTATAGCTAAAGGCGCTAAGTCAGGGGAGTAAGCGAGATGGTTCAAAACATCCTAACCGAATGAATCAAAAAGTGCCTTGGTGGCCAAGGCTGAGCGCGAACGAGCGTTGTCATCAACAAGCACACTCCCTTCTTTAAGATACACCTCCACTTGTTTCGAATCGCCCTCTTGAGCTTTTTAGTGTCTCACAGTATTATTCTGTGTTGATGGTCTCCCTTTGAGGCAGAAATTCGATCAAAATAATCTCTTTTCGGTCCCTAAACACAGAAGCCATGATTTTTTTGCTCGAAACTGAAGTTTTGAATTCTTTGGTGGATGGGCAACTGGTTTGACGTCACTGTGACGACTGTCTTTTTGTCTCTGGAGTGTAATGAGCTACTCGGATTTCATCTCCTGTAAGAATGGAGCTCAAAAAATCTTCATCTTCCAGTTCAAACCACTCAAGAAACTCGCGAGCGCTAGGTCGTGGTGGACTGCGCACTGAGCACTTGGCGCGACTTCTCATTGACATATTTCACGCAAACTGATACTATGGGGTTAGTTTTCGTACTACCGAGGTCCCCACGTGCCCGTTATACTCAGGAGAACCCCCTCTACCACTAAGTGTTGGCAAACTTAGTAAAAAAAATTCCCACAGCCCAAAATGGCAACAGTACTCTTACTTTCTGGACAACCCTCGTACCTATATACAGGGAGCGCTCACATGAGGCCAGACAGGTTTTCATAGATTTTAGACGCTCACCTACTCCTTATCACGCGTTAATAATAATAATATATATAATATATAATATTAATAATTATTATAAATTAAGATTAATTAATAATAATAATAATATGTGAACGCCTCTATAGGGAAATCTCAGAACTCAATGCGAGAATTCGATATAGAGACTGCGACATCCATAGTTTACTGATTTTTCAATGAGAAGTCCCTCGAGTAAAGTAGCGATTCGCGGGATACAATACTCAAAAAGAAATTTGCTTGAATCAAAAAAACATAATAAACATAAAATAATAAATATAAACTTGATGCTCGATACGTTTTCTGTCCAAATAATTTTTTTTTTAAATTTTCAGAAGAGTTCATTTATGGGGATTCCATTCGATTCCATTCTACAGAAGTGTGTTTTTTCTGTTAAGCCTGTACAGTAGACGACAGGCTACTCAAATTTACTAGAGTTGGCATCGTGCTTAGATTTCAGAGTCTTCAAAGAAATCGCAAAGTCGTGTAACCGGTTTTACGATTCAAATGTCCGGCCGTCATCTGCAGGTAAGGAAAATACGCGCATCTACCTAGGCTCAATTTCCGGCACTTTATATTATTACATCATTTCCCGTAAGATTATGTGGTCAAGTATAGCGTTGAAGCTAGTATCATGGAAATTTCCGTAATCCGAAGTACTTAAATTTTTTAAGCACGTCATATTCAAAATTTGAAAATTAGGAATTTGCGAAAAATTTTAAGGTCAAATGAAGAAAAAAACCGAAATAATCTTCTGTTCTTCATTTATTCAACTGCAAACAAAATTTCAAAATTGATTAAGAAAAATATTTTTTTACTTGTGCGTATTCAAAAAGTAAGTGATCCAGCTAAGAAATTAATTTCTTTATTCATGTATACTGCCGTGATATGGAAGACCACCGTTAACTACAATTCGGATAAGTCCCATGTGTCTTATCCGAGGTGCAGTTAACGGTGTTCTTTCAAATCACGGCAGTATAATGCGTGAAAAAGTTTTGAAGGATGCGATACAAACTTTACTGTCTTTCTTTGTTTTTGCTAAAAATGATACTTTCCATGGAAAAGCCCTTACACGAAATAAGATACCAAAGCTACAACTTATCTTAATTCTTTAGCATTTCCTATATTCAAATATCTGCTAACCCGGTTGAGACTCATTAGTATGGAATTGATCAATCTTTGACTTTCAGATGTATAAAAAATGTATGGTTAAGGTGTATAAGCAACGGAATAAAACAAAATGAATTCTGAATGACAGATCGTCCGGAAATTTGAAAAGTTCGCGATTTAAGTGATTTCGTGAGAAAAATGTTCATCCAATATTGTTCGCAAGAGTGAATAGAGAGCGAGTTAATATAATCCTTATGTTTCAACAAAATTCGTGCCATTTTTACCTCATGAAATCAACTTCCGTATTTAAATTAAACTTCTTAGTTTTCCAGCTCAATAAATATTGAACGATAATCATCGAAGCAAGAGGATATATAAGAAACTTATATTGTTTTTATTTTATCCGAGTGTATGCCGGTAAGAGATTCAGTAATCTTTGATTTCTAACCATAACATTATTAGCCTGAAAGAATGTGATCAGCTTATTATTTAGTTAAAGACAAATAATTGATGTAGCAGTTGATAAATGATAATGAAATTGAATATTTTAATGCATTTCTTCACAATTTACTCATTTCAGAAGTGGCAAACAATATTTTCTTATGTAATATGAATCATGATGCCGGATCTCTAATTTTATGCATTTCAGATCTCCCATGTACTTGTATCTCCCATCATCAAGAATACATCTCCATACATAGTATATGTACTTTTCGGATATATTTAAAAAATACTTTAAATATACTTCAAACATACATCTTTATACTTTAGCTATATTTGAGCTTCACACTCACTGTACTTCATTCAAATGTACATGAAATATGGGTTTGTCTCATTTGCCATATTCTTACTAGATAATCTGAAAAATGTCTCCCATACGATTTCCTAGATGTTTTCCTAACACAGTGAGTCCCAGATATATTTTTTATCTGAAGTTGTATAAAGACGTTGCAAATAATAGACAACTACAATTATTCGACGTCGGATACATTTAATCTGGAGGCGCATTCACAACCACATTCACAACTTTATACGTAGTTGTCAATTGTTTGCAACGTTTTTATCTCACTTCAGATGGAAAATATCCCTGGGACTTACTGTGAAATCAATCCAATACCAATATTTTTTTACTCGGGAATGCGAAGTAATTGCGCCATTAAGTCTGTTGGAATATTGAAAAAATTCTTACCAGTAATTCCTCTGACTTGCACTCGCCTCGTGATTGTATCATGAGAATTCCTAATAACGCGTTTATAGAGACTGGCAAGGAATCGAATTATGGCGAATTATCGCGCAGCTGTGAACTGAATTTATTTCAGTTGGTTGCACCGAAGATGGACGTTCTGCAGAAGCTCCAGCAACTTGGAGATTTAATGTAAGGGATTCTCGATTTATTTCTTTTTTCATTATTTAGCGTTCACTTCGTTTTCCTAATTTCTTCAATTTTCAATTTCTCAACGAACTGCAACTTTATTTGATCCTTTAAATACAGAATCTTTTTCCAAGGCGTACCAATTTAAAGAAGACACATAATACAAGCACGCGTCGTACTACAAAAGTCTGGCTACTTCGCTCCTAAAAGTCGACTGCTTCTCAGACATAAGCAAAAGAAGCCATGCTAGACAAAGGCAGACTTATGCACTATACACAAGACTGATTTTTAGATTTAACGAAATCAAATAAACACCAAAAAAAATCATGATTTTTGAAATAATTTTTATGTAGAGTGAGAGATAGTATATTTCGTATCAAGTGCGGCAAGGCTTATTTTAACGCAAGAGCGAGTCGCGACGAGGGCGGAGGTTCCACGTGTTGCTTCGCCCCGAGTCGCGACTCGCTCTTGCGTTAAAATACGTTCCGCACGTGATACGAACGATATTTTTTGTTCGC
>JAUMHM010088101.1:0-10028 GCA_032362435.1 Melikaiella ostensackeni
GTGGATATTTGACAAAAACGGGTGGGGGGGGGGGGTCAAATTTTACACAAAGCTAATACCTTCTCTGATGAGAATATAAAAAATTGTATTATTATTTATAGATACACTCAAACCCCGCTATAGAGACCGTGACGAGGGTACCCTCAATGGCCTTCGTTTCTATCTCGAGGTTCTCCAAGCCATAAAAAATCAGGCCCGTATGAACCATTTCTGTTCGAGTTTTGTCTTGAAAAAAATAATTTATTTTCATTTTTGCCATTTTGGTTTTATAATATTATAATGAAAGTGAAAATGTTTGTGCTCGAAAATCAAACTTTATCAAAGTACTGATTTTTAAATATGTACGTATAGTACATATATCAGGGCAGACATGTAGATAATTTTCGTCGGTACTATATAATATAATTGAATTATATAATTACTTTTGATTTTAAGAAATGTTTAATACTCCAAACATGTTTTGCTTGCTTACTTACTTTAGATGTTTTAGGACTATTGAGCTTCTCGTTTAAAATGATGGCTTGCTCTTAAACCATTGGCCCGGATACAGGATCGCCTCTAACTCTGACTTGCTAAAACCATTCTAAGACAGCAGCATGCAAGTCCTTATTGTCACTTGTTCTTGACGATTTCTTCTTTACATACTCATGCCGAGTAACCGCGGAGAGTACTGCCCGCTTTTTCATACGCTACTGCGTTGTTGCGGAGACACTGCCGCTGACCTCACAACAGCTCTCTCTCGCCCCCTTGGTCCCCTTGTCTTTTATAACTAAGGTTCTTTAGCGGGGTTTGAGTGTATCAAAAATATGTACTATTTGGTGGGTCGAACCTTGAGATCGGTTAATTTGTTCATTTTCAAATTGATGAAAAGTATCTGAAAATATGTCTTTTGGTATGCTGAAAAAATACACATTTGTGCTTTAAATAATAACTGTGTCTTTCGAAAAAATACTAATTTTTTTCGACATAAAATCTGACTCTAAAATATCCATCTGCATTTGTGAAATCAGATTAGTGGAAAAGCGGGTAATGCGGCGCACATTACATAATCAATTTATAGAAAAATATATAATTGATAACACAGGCCTGAATTTGTTTACTTTTTCATACGCATTAAATGCGACTTGGCATTATCGATGTCTTTTGGTGCGTTGAACATAAATTAAGTGCAAAAATTACCTATCTTATCAATTTTTTGAGAAAATCATGTTTGAAATCAGCTCCGTTGCACCGGCCTCCTCCTCCCCCCCCCCACACACAAAATATTTTTGACATTCACCCAAACCCATTCAATTGCACCTCAAATTCGCTCTATCGCACTAGAAAAAAAAAATTGCGCCACAAAACTGTAGGAGTTATTAGGAATGTTCTGGTGAGGAGGCTGATGACAAGCTAGCCTCCCCCCCACATTCTCGAAATTGGCATTTCTAAATACGGGAGCTTTAGACGTTTGAAATGCGCTCCATCGCCTCAACAAAAAATTCAATTGGGCTCAATCACAAGTACTGATAACGAGGTAGATGATGAAGGGGAGGGACACGCTGGACGTTACTGGACTCCTAATTGAGCGCAACTGAATTTTTTGGTGGTGCGATGGAGCGCATTTGGAATTCAATCGAGTTGTTTATTGGCGCTTTGACTTCTTTCAAGTTTGGGCTTTGGGGTTATCACGAGTTATCACTTGCTTCAGTTGTTAAGGCGTTAATATCTTCAATAGATGTTAATATAATATATAATATATGTTAATATCTTAATAGATGTTTTTACACCAGCGCTGCACCAGCCCCCCTCCATTTTGTATCTTCGTTAGTTATTTGGCGCAACTCGGGCTGGTGCAACGGAGTTTTTGGAACCTCCAAAAGCCACGGTTTTGGCTATCTTTAAAAAATCATAGCGCATAAACCCAATGTGTTAGGAACTTTGTAAAGAACTTGTATTAATACAAAAACCTCGTACCTTGAGGCAGGAATCACAAATCTTATGAGAAAAATTTATTGAAGTGCTACTTTCATTTTTCGGAAATCATGCTTGCACTTTTGCATTTTCATAACAATCGATGTATGGATGCGAGCAGGATTTCCAAAAAATGTTTGTTTTTTCGCCATGATTTTTTCAAAATTGTCAAAAACGCTGTTTTTGAGGGTTTCAACCCGCATTTTCTCAATAACAAATGTCACAGGTGATTTTTGAACGCAAATTCGTGTTCAGAACACAAAATTACGTAAAAAATCCATTTTAAACTTCAGTGAGAAGAACCTCGCTGGCCTATGTAATGTAATGGCAAAATATGTAACACGTAAATTGATAGCTTTGCCTTACTCATAGTAAAAATTGAATCCAGATTTATTAAAATACTTACTTATTATGTCTTCGTCCGTCAACTTTATCTTACCTGTTGGGTAATGGCTCCAGATTCAAGATTTCATTTTAGTTCTACTAAATGTGTGTAGCACGTCTTGTTTGTTTCCTACATTGTCAGAAAAATGGCCAAGAACTTTTTTTTCTTGTTGAACTAATTTTTCTCACGGACATTTAATAATGTTTGATTTTTGTGAACAGAGAGAAAGAGTTTACTTTCGTTGATTTCCTTTTCACAACAAAATGACTTTCTGGCAGTGTCTGCTGAAGAAATATTAATTTTTCCCGACATAGTCTCTGACCTTCGGATGTCGAGCTTATTATTATCTTTCATAAAATATAACTCAAAATCACATATAGTATAAATTGAATGTATGTTGGTATTTTCGATATAGACCATTATAACTAGCTAGTGTAAAAAAGAAATGCACAAGTGCAAAGCAAAAGAGTGTCGATTCTTTCGAGGTTAATTATACATTTATTAGCGATGGTAAACATCAAATTGATTATAAGAAATAAATGGTCAGCGCTGCAGAACTAGTTTCATTTATGCAATGAATGAAATTAAGATTGCAAAGGACAAGATATATGTACTCATCTCATTTTCGGAGTTTTCTACTTACAGCAGATACAACTTATTCGTTAAAGAGGTCACTAAACTTTTTTGAGGGGACCCACAGTTTAAGGTGGAATCCGAACCACCATTCAAATTAAAATCAATTCTTTAAAAATAATATCATTTGGTCGAATATATTTTCCGGATTTATTGTTTGTAAGAGCATACTATCATTAAACATATTATTGATATTTTTCGTATTAATTGATATTGCAGAATCATCATTCTGTTCATATGAGCGGAATCAAGAATGAAAAATTATTTTTAATGGGTAAAACTATAATAATTATTCCATAATCAAAGAATTATTACAATTATTTTTTAGTTATAGGCTCGGGTTGTGCCATGGCTCTCATCTCTCAGAACTCGAGCAATTACTGTGAGTTTTATTCTTCGAGAAAATTTTATTCGTCGAGAAATTTTTTTTTTCACTTTTAGTGGAAAAAACCATCTGCAGTTGCTTGAAATGGCGTATGATCCCACGCAGGAATCCAACATTGGACAATGGCTAAATCTTGCCAACTATGGCGAACTTTTCAAAATTATGGTAAACCATGGCCGAACTCTTATGCCATATTACGGATGAATTCGCCAATTTACGAAAACCACTAGCCAACTATAGCTAATGAGCGTTTCCCAATGCTTTACTATAGGTCCCAAAATGTCTGCAGACTTCGAATTTTTCTATGTTGTAAAAAAAGATTTTTTCGCAATATACACCGAGAAAAAACTGTTCCGAATTTCGCATGAGACGCTATTTTTGTTTTCGCAAGCTTTATATGGTGCGATGTGGGCACAAGAAGCGAGGCATTTTTGCATGTAATAATGCCATTCTAGTATGGCAATTTTTACTGCAAAAAACGCACGAAATCCGTGCTCACTGAGTACGGCTTTTTGCATTTTGACGCTAGGCGAGAAACATGCGCGTATCGCCAAACTTCAAACTGTTCAAATGCGAAAAGCCATATCCCAAAAAGGACGGACTTCGTGCGTCTTTCATAGTGAACAGGGCAATACTAAAATCACAAGAATTCTAACAAAAGAAGTCAGGCGCATGTATTGCGATTTATTTGAAACTCATCTTCTTGGCGGACTGTATAGTTTTCCAAACGAAGCTGCCGATACCCGAGAATTTTAAACAAGTTATAGCCGTCCTGAAAAATGATACAAGTGCACTAGGTATTTAAAACCCATCTTTTTTGAGAAAACTCAGTTTTGGAACCACAATTCGGGAAGCCAAAACTATTATACAAAGATTTCACCGTCCTAAAAAATCAGACGAGTGCACTTAGTGTACAAAGCTTATCGTTTACGAAGAATGTACGATATGCCTTGAAACAAATTTTGGGATGGCTAAGTCATTTTCCGAAGGTACACTTGTGTGATTCCCGAGGACGGCAAGACCTTTGAAAAATGACTTAACAGTCCCAAAATTCAGTTTGAATCACAAGTTTCTCGAGGAAGATGAGCCTCGAAAACCTGATTCATTTGTATGATTTCTCAGTATGGCGAGACCTTTGCCTAATAATTTTGGCTTTTCAAATTGTTGTTCTAAATGTCAATTTCCTCGATGGCGATGGGTTTTAAATAACTAGTGCACTCGGATGACTTTCAAGACTGCTGTAACATCTTCAAATGCCTTGGGGATCTGCAGCTTTGGTGGGAAACTCTTTCGTCCTCGAAGAAGATCAATTTCAAATACCTAATGTGCAAAAACTTTTATTCACAACTTAGAAATATCCGCAGGCCACAGGCACTTTGGCGCCCATAGTTAAACACTAGGAAAGGCTTATTAGCCATAGTTGGCCAGTGTTTGTGAATTGGCAAATTCATCCATACAATGGCATAAGAGTTCGGCCATGGTTTACCATAGCTTGGAAAAGTTCACCATAGTTAGCAAGATTTTGCCAAAGTTGGCCAATGTTCCATTCCCACACGGGATTTTTAATGCACATTAAATTATACGATTCTAAACGCTTTATTCTCAAGTTCTCTATTTCTAATTTCAGAAGCCCTAAAAATAAACTGATTTATTGCCATAATTTAAATTTCGAAATCGCACAACCCGAGTAAAAAAATTTTGGTATGGTATTGATCAACCAAATAACAGTTGGATTGAATATTTGTATGCTAATAATATCATGGTTAGGAAACAAAGATTCTGGATCTCTTACAAATTCATGTGATATTAGAATCATGAAAGGATTCCATTTTGTATCTCCTTGTTTTGAACGCGAACTTTCCAAAATTTCCGGGCAGCTGTCATTTATAATGCATTATGCTTATCCCGTTGCTAGGATATCTTGAAAATCAAATAAGCGCCAGTATAGATGGAATATAGTCAATCCTTCAGCTATACTCAAGTACAGATGAAGTGTATGCCATACTTCAGCTGTACTTTGAGAACAGAAAAAGAAAGAAGGTAAAGTTTACATTGACCCCAGGCTGAAAACTCTCCACAGCAGAAATGAACCTTGTCAGTTGAAACGTTACACATAAGTAGGACGAAAATTTTACGTATTTAGCTTTGGTTGGGATAGTCTGTCGCCTCATCGTGGTTGATTTTTTTTTCGAAAAGTAGCGAAACTTACAACTCTAGGGCCATCTAGGTTCGTTTCGGTTGACAAAAGTGCAAAGATTGAGAATTCTAACTGACTGTCACTTGCTTCGTACCCTTTTTACTTTACTGCGTGTTTTGCAAAATAAGTTCCAGTTTCTTTACCGTAATCTGACATGCAGAGATGTTGATTTATGTACACGAAAGAAAGTTTTATTCGTGTTTCTTTTTATTGATTCTACCCCGTTTTCCTCAATTCTGTTCGATTTCTAACTGTAGTCACAGTGACGTCAGAGCTTCTCCAAACCTTGTTGAAACTTTGGCCGACATGCAGTTAATTTTCAACCTTTTGAAAATGTATCTGCAATCAATTCTGTCTTTCTTTTCTTCTGCTTTGGCTTTATTAGCTTAGAAGTTAGCACCTGCTCGAATAAATTTGATACACCTAAATGCAAGTTTCTTGATGTATTCCCTTAGCGATTCAATCATGAAAACTACAATAGAAAGTTCATATCAAGTAGCCAGAACGATGAGCAGTGGAATAATTAGATTCGCAGATTCTTGTTTTTCTTTCATTATTGATTCTTCTGGTTTCATTAATCAAGACGATAGAGGTTTCTGCCAGTGATTGTTGAGACCACACTCCAGCAGCTTTATCAAAATCATGTCAGCTGCTCGAACAAATGATGAATTCTTCTCAAATCGCATACCCTTTTCATAATGGCCAAAGGTTTCTTCGACGATATTCATCACACGTTGACGATCTTTAGTGAGGTGGCTTCGAATAAACATTTCAGACGTGCTTTCTCTATCTATGCAAGCAACCCTTTTGTTGTTTAATAGCATTTATATGCATTCTTCACGACTCACATCACTTCTGGACTTGTTCAACAAAGTTTCCGTAATATGAACACTTCCTGTTTTCAATATATTGTAAAATAACTCTGGTGAAATTGGAACGAGATTCGAGTTGTTCAGATCACCTAATTTATCAATTACCACATCTGCGTCCTTTGATATTTCAATGTCGGTTATTATCGCGAATAGGGTTGAAGAAAACACCGAAAATGCGATCAGAGTAGTGGCAAACACAATTCTTTCAGCCGATCTTTGAGGTTCTCGCGGTACTGTGAATCCCAACATTGCTTGTATTATATCTATCCAAGACCAGTGGTGAGTGTCGAATTTCAAAAAGCGAGTCGTGAGCCAGATTACTACGATCAATAGAACCATGTATAACCATTTCATTGAGAGAGACAAAGATCGTTCATTTTCTTTTAATTTGAGTATCAATGCGCTGTACCTTACTGTTCCAGTACTTCGACTGGATACTAAAGAATAATTATGCGTACATATTCCTTGGTTGGTAGTAAAACGAATTACATTGTCTTGAAGTTTTTTTAAAAATCCAGTTGTAAAGTTTGGTTTTCCACATTTCCAGCGACCCCACCATTCTTCTTCGCCGGGAACTTCTGCAATTTCGAAATTCATCGCTTTCTAAAAAGCTTTAACAATTACAGATTCTGGTCCTGAAACTAAAAACGGTGACCCAGTTGCGTTACGTGTGACTTTAACGTACGGAAGATAATTGAAGGAGCCTATCTTCATTTGAAAGCCATTTAGATCCCGCAGTGTATAAGGAAATAACTTGATTTTCTCTTGGTGGTTTTCCTTGAATAGAAACCAGTAAAAGGGTTTAAGCAATCAACCATAGCAATATTTCCACGACATTTCCAAAGTGAATAGTTGTTTCCTGATTGTTTGTCGATAACCTCGAGGATCGTGATAACCAAAAAATTCTCTGACCACATCTTCTGTAATAGTTCCTTGAAGCTAAGTGCTTCTTTTCGAGAAAAGACGATCATCAAACATTTTGGTCTTATTTGATGAGCTGATATTTCAATCAGAAATTTTATTGATCCAGAAAACGATGAGTTGTTTAGTTGTTGCTGAGAAGCAGAATCGCGATGAAGAAAGCCGTGGATTGAAAATCTTGAGAAACTTGCTCTTGCTTTAGAATTTCGGCTCTGGATAGAGTGGCGTTATGTAAGCTGATAACCTGACTAGGAATATTCGACTGTACTCCTCGTAGAATACTCTCAATCTTGATCGTTTGATTGTTGTGGTTGTCGCCGATGATAAACACAGCTTGAAAAACTCTCAAATCATTCTTGATGTACTTGACGAGACGATTGATCCATGTAGATTCGTAAGCTGATCCATGGACAATAATAATGAAAGTTAGTAACTTAGTATCGCATTTTCTTTTTATCTTTCCTGTAATTGTCGTCCAGAGTTCAGAAACTTTATCCATTTACACTTAGCTGCTTGAACATGAGGTGAAGTTTCCTCAAATAGTTACACTTGTAATTTCCATAGCTTTCTCTAACTACTTGTGTAGTTGGTTATTTCTGCCCTACAGTGACATTTTTCCTGATTTAAAAAATATATTTATTTCACCTTTTTCTGCACGTTTGAAACTATTGTTTGACAAATTGTTTGATATACGAAATTTTATAAATATTGCTTCTAAGCAAGTAAGTACATGCCTTCAAACAAAGATTATTCATTTTTATTTAATTCATGCAATTTTATCCGAGTAAACTAATCCGGATTGTTTCATCTGTTTCTAAAATACTGTTTGTGAAAAATAAAAGTGCACTTGCTAATTAATTTCAATATATCTCTATTTTGTTTATAATTTTGACAAAGCGTCACAATTTGCTTACTTCTTAGTCATTTCAAATATTTGAGAGATTCGCAAAATTCAATGTCAAATAATTGATTGATGTGTTTGTTTGATTTTTGCGATAAGAGAAAAAGAGTCCACCTTCTTTGGTTTCCTTTTCACAATAGATTGTCTTTCCGACGTTGTCTTTCAAAGAAAATCGATTCTGTTCTGCATAAAATCTGACCTAAGAATGTTTAGCTGCAATTGTAAAATCAGATTAGGGGAGATGCGGATAATGCGTCGCCCATAACATATATCAATCGATAGAAAGAAAAGTATAATCGATAACGTAATGGCAAAGTATGTAGCACGTACATCAATATCCTATATGGCTTCAAATCTCATAATGTAGTACCTATTGAATGTGCTTTTGTGTTTGCGACATAATAAGCTAGCAGAAAAACTATTAAGGTTTTAGTATTCAAATTCATAAAACGGAATCTAATGATTTAGTTATTTTGTTGATTATGACTAACAATAAAAAAATATGTTAGAGTTTATACAACCTCATAGCAATTGGTTATTTCCACATCCGAAAATAAGTTTCTTCATATTAATTGTCTTCAGTACATAATTCCATTTACCATGAGAAGTATTAAGTATCCAATTATTAAAGGATATTTGTGAAAAAATTTTTATTGATATGAAAAAAAAATCTTACAATTTCATGGTTATGAGAGCATTTGTGATAGTTTTTGAAACTTATCAAAATTAAACTTTGTAAGGCTTGAAATTGTAAACTAACCATTTCAATTAAATTTATTTTGATCACATTTTTCATTACTTTTTTTAAGTAAGTTGTAAATGAATGTACCTTCAGGCGAAGTCGTACAAGCCATAACGCAGTGCAAGTTATAATTTTATCAGCAGTTATAATATTGTTAATAATATTTATTATGAAGAAAAACAGATCAAATAATCGGACATTAACTGTAATAGAATAGGTACTGTAATGTAACTGTACTAGAGTAGGTTAAATTATCGATTGCGATCCTGCGCAACACGTACTGCGAAATATTATTGGAAACGTACTGTTTTGACTCTTTCAGATATTATTAATAATAATGTTGAAGACACTACATAAATAATAACTTCTCCCATTTAGATATAAGTACCTTGTTCTTCTTGTATTTCTCTTCAAACGGATACCATTCAAAAATATGAAAATAAATGTCTTCCTTCTTTTCCCTAATTATGTCATAGGCTTTTAAACAACATTTTTTTCGATAAAGTTTGAGAGTATTTCGTTGAAAACTATTGTAATTAGCTTTTCTTCTTATCCTGAGTTTGCCGCTATTTTAGATGTTTTCAATATTCTGAATTTTTAGAATTATGAAGTAGTTTCTGAAGCCAAACAGTTTGTTTTTACGAAGTTTAATAGTATTTCGATGAGATATGTGAAAATAAGCTTTTTTTAATTTGAAATTGTTCCCCATTTTGAATATTTATTGAGTTTTGTATTAACCGCTATTTTGTGATTTTTCGAAATTTTGAGTTTTTGACTATGAAGATATTTTAAACATCTCACCCTAATGCTTATCCTGTTATGCCCTTTGTGAAACTTATCATTAATATGAAAAACAAAACTCTCTTAATTTCAGATGCATGTAACTACTTGTAATAGTTCAAAACCTTATAAAAAATTGAAATTTGCAATGTTCTAGATGGTGAATTACACAGGCCGACAAGATTTCAGAACCAGAAACCAGAGTATACTTTTCCGAAGGTTTTTGGTGCGCTGAACAAGAATCTGGCCTCAGAATTGC
>JAUMHM010088102.1:0-10028 GCA_032362435.1 Melikaiella ostensackeni
GACATGGGCAGCCCGATTAGTTTAATGAGAGAAGACGAGCTTGTCAATTTTCAGTCTTTTAAATTGCAAGATACTTGTTTGCAGTTAGGAGGATTTGGTAATGGACAGTCGGGTACTAAAGGCCATTTTGAAGCCAAAGTAAACATGGATGGTCATAAACTTTTATTGAATCTTCATGTGGTACCTGTTAATGCTATGAATCATAAAGTTATTATCGGTCGAGATATATCAAATCAAGTGCCTTTAAATTTCGATAAAGATGGTGTTAAAGTTGTACAATCTGACGAAACTAACTTCATAGCAGCAATAGAGATAACTCCGGCAATTCAAAGTAATATTGATGAGATTGCTGACAAAGATGTTAGGCAACAGGTAAAAAGTATAATTGAAAATTATGAGCCCATTGAAACTAAGAGCACTAATATGGAATTGCATATTACTCTGAAAGATGACAAGCCCGTTTATGCACGACCACGCCGACTGCCGTTTTTCGAACGCGATATAGTTGATAAACAGATTACACAATGGCTAAGCGAAGGTATAGTCAGACCTAGTTCCTCTTAATATGCCAGTCCGGTGTTAGTAACTAAGAAAAAAGATGGCTCTCATCGTGTTTGCGTAGATTATCGTTCATTGAATGCGAAAATTGAGAAGGATCGTTATCCAATACCAATAATCAAAGAACAAATTGATAAACTTAATGATGCGAATGTATTTAGTACCATCGATTTGAGAAATGGATTCTTTCATGTTGATGTTAACGAATCAAGTCGAAAATATACCTCAATTGTAACGAACAGCAATCAGTATGAATTTTTGAAAGCTCCTTTTGGTTTGTATAACTCACCTCCTGTTTTTCAACGATTTGTAAATCATATTTTCAGAAACCTTGTTAATGAAGGAACTGTAGTGGTTTATTTTGATGATGTTATTGTATTGGCCAGTGATTTGATGGAAGCACTCGACAGGTTGAAGGTTGTATTTGATCTCTGTAGTAGCTATGGATTGGAAATTAATTTTGACAAATGTCAATTTATGAAAGGAAGAATAGAATATTTGGGGCAAACTATTGAAAAGGGCAAGGTGTATCCGTCGGAAGAAAAGGTCCGCGCAGTCGTCAACTACCCAGAACCCTGTTCACTGAAGGAAGTCCAAAGCTTTCTGGGCCTAACCGGATATTTTCGAAAATTCATCGAGTTGTATGCTCTCATCGCTAAATCCTTAAGTGACATGCTCCAGAAGAATCAGACGTTCTGCTTTGAAGAACCACAAAGAATCGCATTTAGTAGATTGAAAGCCGCACTCACTAGTGGTCCAGTACTAGTGATTTTTGACCGGAAAAGGGAAACCGAGGTCCACACTGAAGCCAGCAAGGTAGGTTTTGGAGCAGTTTTTTTACAAGGATGCGCAGAAGATGGTCAACTTCACCCAGTTCATTTTATGAGCCACAAAACAAGTATCGAGTAACAAAATCTTCATAGCTATGAGTTGGAAGTCTTAGCTGCCATTGAAGCCTTAAGGAAGTTCCGTACTTATTTGTTGGGGATCCAGTTCAAGCTAGTAACCGACTGTTTAGCATTTAACCGGACGATGAGGAAAAAAGAAGTTTCACCGAAGATATGGAGATGGGCAGAAGAAATTGAGACCTATACCTACAAAATCGAACATAGACCAGGATCGCGAATGCGTCACGTAGATGCTCTAAGTAGGCACACCATTTTAAATATTGAAGTTGATGATATAACGGACAGAATAGTTAAATTGCAAGAAGAAGATGACGAACTAAAGCTTATGAAACATGCTATCCTGGATAAGAATGATGAGAAGTACAGTCTGCGAGGCGGAGTGTTGTACAAGTTCGTTGATATCATCGACTTACTCATGGTTCCATCTTCAATGGAAATGGATGTAATACAGAATACTCATGAGAAAGGTCAGGGGTCTGTCAAGAGAACGCAAGACAGCATCAAAAAAGAATATTACATTCCTCAACTGAAGACTAAAGTCGAAAAGTACATCCCCAACTGTGTTCGATGTATCATCGCTAATACAAAAGAAGCAAAGCAAGAAGGATTCCTACAGTCACTTCAGAAACCAGATATCCCACTACACACTTTTCACATGGACCATCTGGGTCCTCTACAGTCGACGTGTAAAAGATATAATCATATCTTGGCTGTAATAGACAGTTTTACAAAGTTTACCTGGCTACATCCTGCTCGATCTACGACGTTATCAGAGGTTATTGAGAAGTTAAATAAACAAAAGTACATTTTTGAAAGTCCTAGTTTTATAATTACAGACAGAGGTACAGCTTTTTGATCAGAGGAGTTTCGGCAATACTGTGAAGATGAAGGAATCAAGCATTCAATGATAACAACAGGTTTATCTCGTGCTAATGGGCAGATTGAACAGATCAATCGATCCGTCATTCCTATACTCACTAAGCTGTCGGTAGATGATCCAAGCAAATGGTACAAGTATGTAGACAAGCTGCAATATATTCTCAATTCGACGTATCAACGTAGCGTTGGATCAACACCTTTTAAATTGTTGATTGGAGTTCCTATGAGGTGCAAGGAAGATCTACGTCTCAAAGAGTTGTTGGAGGAAGTACTTCGTGAGCAGTTCAGGGAAACTCGTCAAGTAAGCTCAAACTGCACATTTATTTATAATTTGTTTATATTTTATTTATTTGAAATTTATTTAAAATTCATTCATTTATTTATTTATTACTTATTTTATTTAATTTATTTTTATTATTTTAATTTATTATTTATTTAATTATTTTATTTATTTTTATATAAAAATTATTATATTTATTTATTTATAATTTATCTATTTATTTAAAATTTGTTTATAACAATCACATTTCTCATGAAATGACAATATAATTGAGAAAAGTATCATTAGCAGGACTAACAAAGTACGTTTGAAAAAAGGAACTGAAACTCCTAAAAATTGCTCAAACTGTGAATTTGTTCATAAAATTTGTTTATAATAATCACAAGATTGTCATGAAATGACAATATAGTTTATTGAAACATCGCTGCCATGTCAAACAGAGCACATTTGAAAAAAGTACCTCAAACATTCAGAAATTGCGCAAACTGCGCATTTGTTTATAGAATTTGTTTCGAACAATGACATTTGTTATAAAATTACAATATAGTTCACAAAAGTATCACTAGAAAGACTAACAAAGTACGTGATGTGTTCGCGATTCTTGGAAGTTAATTTATTGCTGACGGAGACATAGATGCAGAGATATCCAGACGTTTAAACGAGGGTAGAAAGATTATTATCGCAGTGTACGAGCTATTACTTGAAGTAAAAATGTAGCGAGTAAAGCTCAAATTTTAATATATAATTTTGTGCTTGCACCAACTCTACTGTATGGTAGCGAGTCCTGAGCGTATCAAGGAAAGGATTGTAATGGATGTAAAGAAAGCAAGAGATGTATGCAAGGATAGGGATGTACGGAGGACAAGTGCATATAAGAAAAAGATTGATGCCTGAAACGAAAGATTTTGATTGCTGAGGGGCCTGCGTGAAGGGATTTGATTTGTGGATTTATAGAATGGCCTTGTAGAGCCTAATAGAAGACAAAAAGGTTTGATAAGAAAAACGTATCCAATTTCAAGGAAATAGATATGTAAGTTAACAAAGTTACACTTATGACAAATACGAGAAGGACCAGCTGCGGATTGCGATAAAAAATGTTATCTTCTCTTTCAATGAAAGATAATATTCAACCTTCGGGATATTGAGTTTTCAAATGTGGTTAAAAGAAGTCTGATCTAAAATGTCAGCCAATTTCGAGTCAATCGCCTAAAAATCGATAGGAAATTGGGTTTAACTAGCGACTAAAAATCGAAGTCTCAACTGAAAAAAAAACAGCTTTCAAGAAATGGGCACGTTGGATAGGGATAACGAAGCTTTGAAACAAAAAGGTTGTCTTGTTCCAGGAAAATTAAAATTTAATTTGGCGGCATGAAATGTTATTGTTTTTCATTAATAAACGATCATAATTTCAAGAAATGTCTATGCTGAATTGAGACAAAAATTATGACTTCAAAAAAATTCTATACTGTAACTGCAAATAAAAATTATATTCATTTTTTGTTGATAAGAGAATGAGAATTTGTAGAAATGTCTTAAATGCAATTTGTATCTGCTTTTTTCTGAATTTTTCATGCAATAAGCCCATTTTCGAATAAATGTTGGTTATCTAGTTTTGTATTGTCACACATGAGTTTTGCTTTAAATTATAGATATTAAATTATTTACCAATAGGATTTGTGAAAACCACTAAGGTGAGACACACAACTCCAAGCACGGTCTTCATTGTCTTGAAATAAGGGAAACCCACTTATCCACTTATCCACTAAACTCACTTATCACTTATATACTAGTCGTTATCTTATTTGTCCTTATGAAATATATACACTGCCGTGCAAAAGTTTCCGACCACTTCTTGTTTAATGACTGATTGAGTTCTCTTAATTTTGATTACGCCAGAGTTGAAGAATTCTTTCTTTGAAGGGCCATATGCTCTCAAAATTATGTACAAACTTAGCCCAGAATGAAGTCAGTTTGTCTGTATTTTAAGTTCATATTGCAAAAATAGTGAAAATTTCAATATTTTCTTAAATTTTCAATAACTTTCGTGACAATCAATATTTTTCAATGTGCTTGGGCTCATTCTGAAGATATTTTTCTAAAGTATCGCAATAGCTTAGGAGCATGAATCCAAAAAAATTTTCTATTACAGTGCAAAAACTTAAAGTTGTAACAAAAAAGATGGGGAAATTTAAAAACATCTTATCTGTAGGCAAATAAGAATAAAATAAACATATATTTTGAAGGAATTTTTACAAAAACTGCATGGTCACATGTTTCATATATTCACAAGAATATTGTTTCCACAACAAGGAATATTGAAATTTTTCCAACCTTTTGTTACAACTTTAAGTTTTTGCACTGTGACAGGAATTTTTCTTTCAGATTGACACAGATAAGCTGCTGCGATACTGTGGTAAAGTAGCTTTAAAATGCGATCAAGAACATTAAAAAATATTGATTATTACGGAAGTTATTGAAAATTTAAGAAAACATTGAAATTTAGAATATTTTTGCAATATATACTTGAAATATAGACAAGCTGACTTTATTCTGAGCTCACGTTATACATAATTTCAAGAGCATTTGACCCTTTAGAGGGAAAATTTTTTAGTTCTGGTATAATTAAAATTAAGAGAACTTAATCAGCCATCAAAAAAGAGGTGATCGGGAACTTTTGCAGCGCAGTGTATGTATATGTATAAATATATACACACACACACACATATATATATATATATATATATATATATATATACTTAAAAAAATAGGTTTTATAACCACCGCAGGGTCCTGCTGGAAGCAAATGCCATAGAAATTACATCAGCCTCCAGCAGAACCGCGGTAAAACACACCTATGGCCGCGTCTCACAACCGTGAGATGGACGACCACAGGATACGATGAAATTATAACGACAGGCCGGCGAAACCCTCGCGTGTCTTAAGAACGCGGAGCGGATCAAGGATGTCCGCTCTCTGCATCCATCTCGCAAGTGCGTCGGCATGTTTTTGACTCGCGGGTATTGCTCTGAGGTTACGAACCAGTGATGGCTCCGCACCTCCGAGAATACCGATCACAAGGACAATAATTTTGACCAAATATTATGGGTATAATCGCTTCAGCTCACTTCTAAGGTCTTGATACCTCTTCTCCTTTTCCTCCTCCGCAGTTGCAATGTTGTATTCTGCTGGAGCTGTGAATTCGAAAGATTCTATATATAATATTCCGATTCGCGCCAGATGGCGATGTATTTTCAAGAAATGACATTTTTAAAATTTTAACTATTCAAGTAATGCGCTTCCAAACTGAAGTGAAACGAAGATTCCCATTTCTCCATTTTATTTAAACAAAAAAAAATAAGATGACTCTCAATTAACTTCCTCAGAATTTTTTAGTTATCCTTGAATGACGCTAGGTACAGGATTTGGAATGCGGGAGTCGCATCCATATTCAACCCCCGGTGAACAACCCTCGGTTGCGCGAATTGAAAAAAAAAATTCAATGAGACTTACGTATTTGTTAATGGAGAATCTGAATCTGCAATAAAAAATATATGTTCACATTCAAAATTTCAAAGTTACCCCCCTACCACTTCCAGGGGACGGATGTAAGGTAAATTATTGCGGCGTCGCTTTCCCCCTTGAAAATAAAAAGTTTTTATTACGAACATTTTTATCGTTGGATGAGTACTTCTTGAGATATTTCGATGCCTCAAGATGAAAAAAACACCCTGTATATATATACATTTATACAACGCTACCAAGCCCGCGACGTTGCCATATTTCAAACCAATTTCGTTTCAAGTTTTTTTCGCAAAGTTTTATTAAGAGGAAGCCTTCAAAGATTTCACAGTACATTGCGTGGTGGCACGTGGAGCTAAATACTCAGATACGTAGTTCAAACTTTACGATATCATTCGGTAAATACCAATTATGAAATAAAATATTCCTATATCTTTTTATTTGAAAAAAAGTCAGATTGTTGTTGAAATTTTATATATATATATGTAATAATTAATAACTCATTTTATTATGTAATATTGCTTAGATTATTCAAATTTTTCTGTGTAATTCTAAAAAAACTTTCCATTCTGTTTTAAAATATTCCAAAAATTTCAAAAAAATTGACACAATCGCGGCTCTCGTTTTAAGATTTGACTTTCTCAAAAAGGTAAACTTTTTCTGTCATTTTTCAATTAATACTTTTACAAAAAAAAAATTTATGAGGAATTATCTATGCTAGAGTTTTCGAAAACAGAATTGTTTTATCACATTGACTAGGAATTGAACTTGAGAGAACGGAATTGAACTCAGTTGTAGAATTTTTGCATTGAAATGTTTGAAAAACAAAATATTTGAAGAAACATACTTTCTAAAAAACCATCTCATGTAAAAATTATCGGAAAAGACACAAACAAAATTTTACTCATTTCAGGATTTTGAAAATTCGGGTTTTTTAAGTTTCGTTAATTGTAGAATTTCGGAAATTCAACATTTCCGAATTTTCCTAACTTCGTTTAATTTTGCTTTCGAAATATTTCAATTTCGTTAATAAACATTTTCAGTAGTTCAATTTATTTCGGCAATTTCAAATTTCAGAAATTTTCATTTTTAGCAAACTTCCTATTTTTCTTTCGGCAAAATTATGACATCCCGTTCGAAGTCCCGTGAAATTCTTGAAAGTACCATGAAATTCTATAAAAGTATGAGAAGATTCTATGGAACTCACTTATATTCAGAAGATTCTTACAAAATGCTTCCAAATACTGAAACATTTCGTGGAATTTCAAGAGAAAATAAAAATTTACAATTTGAATTAGGAGTAAGAAAACAAAACATGATATATTTACTTGAGTTCATATCTCAGTATTGAAAAATATATTGTATGTACCCATGTATGTATAGTAGGGTGGTTTAAAGATAATAATTTTTTCAGTTTCAAAACTCCACAGTGCCTAAAAGTTTGTCTATGTTGCAAGTAGTTTATCCTATAATAAGAGTCCGATAAAAAAATAATTCAGCTATCGCAAGCGTATTCATGTTTCTGAAAATGAAGAGCACAAAATTTTTTTTATACCTGATACATTTACAAATTTGGATGGCTCATGCGCACTAAAATATTCAGTCTATACTCTATTGCCGACATAAAATGAATGATACAAATGTAGATCGAATTCCAAAAGACTACATAATTCCACTAAGGTTGACAAAAAATGATAGAATCACACGTTTATCAGCCAAATATAACCCTTAAAATGAGACAAAAAAACTCTAAGAATGCTACATTTTCACTGAAATAGGACACGTGCTCAACGCGTGAACACCGCCTGGCTGAAGCTTCTTTCCTTTCTCTCTCTAACCTACACGCGTGTCTCCACTGCCTCTCTCTCCTGTTTTTCCTTCTTCCACTCTCACTGCATTCCACAGCTTTCGCCAGCCGGGGACCTCAACCGTTTCGGTGTTTTTTTTCGAGATGGTTCCAGAACTTGATATTTTTATTTTTTATTTTTTTTTATTAAAAAAAAAATAATAATGATAATACATAAAATGAAATAAAGGAAAAGGGAGAAAATGCAAAGTAAGGGACCCGACGAGGGGAATGCGGATTGAATTAATATCTTCTAATAGGTCAAAGCCATTCGTGAATTATTTTTTTTATTATAATAAACCGGGACAGCTCCTTCAAGCTTTCATATATAAATATATATATGTGTAGGCCAATATAACGCGTGTCTCGTTTTACTTAGAAGTAATGGATTATTACAAATAGTAGCTCTCACGAGCATTAGGGATTAGCGTTAACTTAATTTGATGCATTTTCTTTTATTATTATTGGGCTTCTTTTTCCTATCTCTGTTGTATTTTCTTTTATTATGACTACCGCGTTTATTACCCTATCATTGATAAACAATGTTCATTAAGTAATTTCAATAAGGCCGCATTTGGCTCACACCGAACGTTAGATTACGGCCCCTAGTATCAAGAAGAATGGGTGTGGTATTTTTAACATTAACCCCTGATTTTTTAAAAATAAATTATAAACTGAAAGTAAAATTTGTATTGTAGATATTTCGCCGGATTCGAGCGCTCGACACACGGAGGTCGGTGGCGCGGGAGCGTAGTGGCTTCCCCACCACCTGCTCCTTGCTCTTATTTCCTTTTTTTATCGTTTGTTTTGGTTCTCGTGTTTGTGTTTCTCAAGATAGTTCGTTTTCCCAGTTTTCACTTCGTGACACCTCTATCGTGTAGATCTTCCTCTCTCGCTTTGCTTGGTCTCTCGGGTGTCATCACTCCGTTTCGCAAGTGTTTCCGCCGGTGTTTTTTTGCGATCCTGTTCAAGCTACTACCATTATTTTTTTATATCTTTTTTTTTATTCTCGCGTTTAGTTGGGTGGAGGTCGAACGCGGTCGAGCTCCGTTACACTCGCGGAACCATACGCATATCCTACGGTCTGGGATTCCGTCGCGGATAGTTTTGCTTAGTTTATATGGGTGGAGGTCGACTGAGGCCACATTCCCGCGTTTGGCGCCCCGACTCCGGTCGGACCCGAACTCGGACCAGTTCGTTTTGTCCGCGCGAACATACGCGTGCGTTTTCGCGAAATAAAAAGAACGAGGAGGGATCATTCAACATAATAATTCGCGTGATTGGGTGGAGATCGACTGAAGCCAGTAGTTGTAGTTGTAGTTTTTTTTTCAAATAAAAGGGGTAAAATCTTTTATGCCCAGAGAAGACCGATGCCAACGTCCCCGCCCCAACCCCGCAACCCGCATCCGACGGCGATAGCGGGCTGCTGAGGCCCTTCAGGCCGCACTTCCGGCTGGACGACCAGCACCCTTGTCATCAAATGAGGGGGCCTTGAATAGGATGACCCGGGGACTTCCAGGGACCGCCGAACCCCGCCCGCGAACGTGCAGCCGGGTAACCGCTCGCCTCTTCGTCCTACCGCTCCCAAAATTTTACGGGGAGTCGAGGATCATTTTCCCCGCAACACGTGTCGCCCCTTTGGGAGAGAGCGGATTACCTCTCGGGACACCCGTGGCCCCGTCGACCCCTTTATACAGGGTGTTTTAAGATTTCGATTGCTTCTCTGTTTTCTTGGAAAAATATTGTATGTTTTTGCGATGACGGTTGCTTTGTCAAATAAAATTCTATGTACTGTCTCGATCTGATGCTCAGCTAGTGCTGATTGTGTGAAAAGATTCAGTCTGTATTTCATATAGGAACTGGGATAAATTAGTTCAAAAAATAAACGTACATTGAAAATGAATCGATTGTGATTCAGGGTTTAAAATTTCGAGTTTATAAAATGCGAATTATGAAATTCGACGATAATGATTTGACAATATAATCGAAGTTAGATTTCGCTTCATCGAAAACGCAAACAAATCAGAATAGACTTAGC
>JAUMHM010088103.1:0-10028 GCA_032362435.1 Melikaiella ostensackeni
TATTCGGCAGAAACCCTCGGTACAGGGACCCTCTATCCGCAACCTGAGGACGCGTTCGGCGGCTTTGTCATAGGCCCCTCGGTTCGACTCCAATGGAACCGAACCGAACCGAATATATATATACGTGTTATTTTATACGTCTTTTTTTGATTTATAAAAATGATTATTTTTAGTGCTCATTCAAATACTTTAAAGTTTTCTCTTGATGTATAAACTAAAGTAGATAGAAGTATTAGGTTCAACCCAAACGATAGTTTTAGTGTTATTACTCTGTCATTCAACTCAGTGACTTATTCTATTTAAGCGTGACGCCCTTTAGGCACAGGTGCTTATACCTGATACAAATTTTCCTTTTGGAAACTGTATTGTTGCCAAATTCGAGTCCTCAGTAGATAATTTGAAAATGAAAAAAAAATTATATCATTTTTACAATTAATTGAATATCGTAATGAAATTCTAGATTGTTTTGATTCTTAAAAAACTACATGAGACGTAATTTTCAAATCTGTGGAATTTCTATTATCAGTATTCAATTATTAAAAAGTTATTTGTTAAACTTTGATTTTGCATGATTATAAATTCATTTAAATTCAAATAATTTATGAGAATGAAAAATATTTACGAGTTTTGAGAACTTTTATAATTCTTAAATTCAAAATTAAAATGATAAATTCACTTAAATTGAAATAATTCGTACAAATAAAATATTCGCGATTCCTGAAAGCTTTTACGATGATAATAATTATTATAATTGATAAAAATAATATTTAAAAAATTCCGACAATATATTTGTGCGTCGTTTTGAGTTCAAAATTCTAATACACGGAGAAAATACGTTCAGTCTCATTTGTGTAACATAATTATAATCATAATATTTATCCAACTTTATACATATTTAAATAGATAAAAATGTATTTTTTATCAAAAATGTGTGTTTTCTTTAATAGCTCAGAGAGAGTTAAAAATATAGAAAGTAAAATTTTACGTTACTTATACAAGTTTTCTTTGGAAAGTTTAAAGCTAAAGGAAATTTGTATTAGAATTAGTTGGTCTTCAATAAAACTATAAAAGTTTTCTTTAAAAAGTGTAAACCTAAAGGAAATTTATATTAGAATTAGTTGGTCTTCAATAAACGTTTGGATCGAGTTTTGGGTCTGTAGCTGTGTAGCGTAGCAGATGACTAAGTCTGCATCTGGAAGTCCTAAGCCCCTAACGATGTGACAGGTTGAGTTCGTTGTAGCTGACTAGCTGCCATAAATTCTCTAAACTCTGCAGAAAAACGAGTAAAGGGGCTTTTATGCTAAAACTGTTCATTTTTCTAATTCCTTTCAAATTATGAATTTAAAAAAAATGATTTTTTTTTTTGAAATCTGTTTTCAATACTCTCAAAAATAACTATAAAAAATTTCAAATTAAAAAATCGTATCTAAGGCTCACAATAAGTTTCCAAATATTGGAATTTCATGCACTTTTCGAGATGCATTAAATTTTTGTATAACTTTGTTGATGTCTACAAATTTTAAGAAATGAATCTTTTCTGGTGAGAGAACATGTATATGAAAGATAAAATAAATTGACTCATAATTTCTTGACAAAAATCGAAAAAGTAAAGAACGTATACGTTTTACGTGTTAAATTCCATAAGATACAAAACTTGTTTGACGGAGTACTAAAAATAATTTGTTTTATAGATAAAAAAACACGTATTCATTTGTTTTCTTGGGAGAACGATTTGGCGAACTCGCCGATCAAAAATCCCAAAATGTAAATTTTTGGGTCACCCTAATATATATATATATTCTTCACATAGCAAGGAAATAAGCGAGGAAAATAAAAAATTAGTTTCTGTTCGTTGAATACCCATCTAACACATACTTCTTACACCTACGTATAAACAAGTAAAGAAATAAATACAAGCTAGAACAAACTTTTAAATTGATGCAAAGAGGAAAAACAGGGAAAATAATAGTGGGGAGAATTTCTAATGTTATGAAGAATTACAGTATAAGTAGAGCTGAGTGTATCATTCATTCATTTTAAGTAGCAATGTCAATCGATCATTTCATAAATGGACACACATCATCGTGTTCGTATCGATCAATTTTGTGATTTCTTAGTACAAAAAATAAACATACCTGCGCTTTGGCCATATTTGATAATAAAGAAAGTCTATGACAGAGATGATGTCAACATTCGATGACTCTCTCTCCTCCTCCTCCTCAATTATAATCGAAAAAAAGAGTGGGGTGATCCTCCACAATCTTTCATATTGACGGTGAAAAACAAAATTATTTTGCAGTCTTGATCGCACCTTTGTCGAAAGAGGAAGTGTCATCATGGATCCCCAAGATATTCTCCTACTTTCTACCATCTATCGTCTAAATAATTCTTGTTCCAAATTGGCGATAGTAGGCTTACAACTAAGACCACCACTCAACGAAGATAGCAATGTTGCTGGACATTTCGTACCTGTCGTCGAACTTGTCAATAAATCTTCTCAAGCTCATGCCTTTGACATCGATGCGTGGACAAAACTCGATTATGTGATGGACGATATACAGGATTTCATCTTTCAAAGAAATTATTTGGTAAGTCATGCAAGATTCGATCCCTGTGAAAGAACTATAGTAGATGTCGAAAAGTATTATGTGATTATTCGCGCATTTCTTGCTCTCTATAATGTATCTGTTGCGAACACTCTGAAAAAAATATCTTCTATGCAAAGTGAACCTTATTACTCTCCACTGTAAAAAGAAAATGACATAATAAATCGTTTACATTAGAGAATAAAACGTTTAATTTCTAACTGACCTCCACCAATTATGGCGAAAATTCAACTTGTGCAGAAATATTATTGCAAAGTTCGTTCACTTTTATTATTATGGCGAATACCCGCAAAAGACTTGAAAAAAAAAAAATGAAAATTACCGGAAGGAAAAAACGGGGAAGTGACGTCATCGAATATAGTAGTGAAGGGAGGGAGAACTTGCGAAAGTGACATCATCAGTCTCTTCAGATTACAGGGAGGGAAAACTTCCGGAAGTGATGTCACGCGAGGGAGGAGAGTTGGGGAAAGGGAGGGGGTCTGTCTAGTGACGTCACGCGAGGGGGTTGGGGGAAGGATGGGGATCTGTCTCTCCATAGTGACACTATTGCTACTTATATGGCTCTCTCACTGTATGCATATAATCATCACACATTGTCAATATAGCCAATTCTTTCAATACAAATTTATTTACTGGTAGCTTAAAGCGCTGCACATCTACCACTCATTACACCATGAATACAACCAAACTTTCTCAACTTGGTTAGAATAGTTTTATAACAATTTTTTCATCTCACCACTTATGAAAGTATTTCACAAGTTTAAAAGTTCGAAATTTCAATCCTACTTCAGCTGGTCTATGTTTCAGTGACTTGTTTTGTTTAGAAAAGTCAATCACAACAAGAGACACACAGTCTATGAATTCTTCTCTTGATGAAAATAGTTGTGGTTCTTTACCTTAGTAATGAGCTTGATATTTCGTGTACATTTTATAAAGTAGAGCATACTGATTTCTATTAATATCAAGATTCAATTCACTTCAAAGATTACTTGATTGCATTACAAAAATACGTCTGTGACTGAAGACATAAAACCGGGATAGCACCATGTAGAATATTCAGTCTGGTACAAAATATAAATGTCCAACTCAAAAAGTTGAATGCAGAGTGTTAATGAATCATTTAATTGTCAATTTTTACGAAAAACAACAACATATGTCTCGACCACTTTGAGGGTCTTCTTCAAGGTAACATAACCTAAGTTAAAAATGAGAATAATAAAATAAATTGTAACGAAATGATGATGAAAGCGCGCCAAAGCAAAGTGGAATTGAAACTGATTGAATCGAGGTACACAGTTAACAGACATTGCACTAAAAAAATCTTCGATAAATTTGATTAACATTTAACTTTCCTATCTTTAAATTAATAGAAACTCTACTGCACTTATTTGTAACAATGGATCCAATGTTCCTTCTTTTGTATCATTTTCTCGAGCTAAAAATTTTCTATATTTTCAAATTCAAAATCAAAATAATGGTTTGCTATGCATGTTGTGAGAAACCTGTATTTTGCTAACCCAATTTGCAAACTCTTTCGTGCTTGGTAATACGAGTCTTGAGTCTCCTGCCCGTTTCACAAATATCAACTTTTTTACAAAACTTACATTTCATAAGATATACAACATCAGATAAATTTTCTAAACTACGTTTATTCTTGTTTTCGAAAAAGGAAATCTATTAAGTGTTACTGACTTTGTCCTCTAGCGTTTAACCGCGCATATCCAGCAAGTACTGCATGCAAACCGCGTTCACTTTTCTCCTATCCTTTTCTTTATATATCAAGGTCTCGCTACCATACAGCACAGTGGGTGCCATCCCAGAATTAAATATTGCAATTTCAGCTTTGTTTGTTACATTTATACTTCTAGTAACAGCTCGTACACTGTCGATAATCCTTCTACCATTGTTTATGCATTCAGAAATCTCTGCATCTATCTTTCCGACAGCAGTAAGTAAACTTTCATGATACACGAACTCATCAACTTGTTGTGTCCTCTCTTCGTTTAAGGCAATGTTGCATACTATTTCCTCACCCCTCCTTTCAAAGGCGGTAATTTTTGTTCCATTTGTGTTAATCTTAAGACCCATACTCTCCATGTTGGTATCCAGTCTGTTCATCATTCTCTGCAAATCGTCGACTGATCCTGCCATAGTAATCTTATCATCTGCAAATGCCAATCCATGTACTTTCACTGCCTCGAGATCAACACCTTCTCTGTCTAAGAGAGCCATTCTTAGACATTTCTCCACGTATATATTGAGCATCCACGAGGACATAACGGAGCCTTGCCTAACGCCCTGCTCAATACCAAACCAATCGCTCAGTTGTGCATTTACTCTTACACTCGTTCTACCATCATTAAATACCGCTTATATTGTTTTGAGAAGCCGACCATTCACTCCATACTATTTCAGGACTTCCCAAAGTTTGAATCTATTCACCTTATCGTAAGCTTCTTCCAGATCATCAAATGCACAGAAAACTCTTTTGTTTACTCTCAAATTTTTTTCTGTAATCTTTCTCAATCTGATGCGCACATGATATTCCTGGCAAAAATCCACATTACACTTCCCAGATCCTTTCCTTGGTTATTCCAATGACCTTTATCTCCCTTTCCCTTGTTGATTGGGAGGATAATCGCCTTTGTTAAATTATTTGGAACTTCACCATTCACAGCACATACATTGATGAATTTACTCAGCCATACAAACAAATATCCGCAACCGCTCTTAAGCATTTCAGCTGTGATACAACCCACACCAGCAGCCTTACCATTCTTTAGTTTTTTAATCACGCATATAATGTTGTCGACATCGATTCTTTTTCCGCTACCTACAACAGGACTGTCTAATATATCTTCTTCAGTGTCAGAGACCTTCTTAAACGTTAAGAAGGACCTTCAAGATAAGTTAAAAAGATTTTTGTGTAAGTTTCAATCCATTTGTTTTTTTTTTGTTTGGAAAACTGTTGTATATTTCATGAATTCTCTCTTTGATAATGTCATTGATTAGGACCTTAATTAGACCAACCTTTTCACAAAATGAATGATGCGAGTTATAATTGATATATCGTCCTGACTAAGAAGGCTTTCGTACGGTTTTGTGATTGAGTCACATTCAGGATTTTTAATAATTAACAGATCAAGACAAGTGATTAAATTGTCAATTTCTTTTTCAATGATGAATTGAATAAAATCTTCAATATTGTTGCAGGTATTCACGAATTCATCAATCTTGTCGGATAGAACATTAGCTAGGATATCATCTGCGTGGCGTTTGTAAAGAATAGGTGTGAAACTTAAATTATTGAGATCTCTATTTTCAACGTCTTCTCTAACAAAGTTTGAAACGATGGAAGATAAGGGGTAACTCATTGGACAACGTGACATTTGTCTGTAGAATTTATTAATAAAAAAGAAAATTGTGTCATCAAATACCGTTCTAGTTGTAACTAAGAACTCATATTTTGTTATTTCAGTTAAATTATGATATAGTAGTATATATGATATAAGATATACTATATGATAGTATATCTTATAGAATGTAAATGTTGAATTAAAGTTTATATGAGTGAAACTGGCAGGAGACTTGTAACTCGTATTAATGAGCATAAAAAAGATTTGATTTGATTTGTTTATTTAAATCCAACAGTCCGTAGACCAATTACAGGATGACATTAGAATATATCTTGAATAATATTACAAGAAAGAATTATAATTCACTTGGAAATAAAAAAGAAAATATATAGTAATCGATGGCTCGTATCAAGTATTGAAGATCATTCACATAGAATTTTTTATGAATTCCTCGATCGCAAGGATTAGAGCACTCAAGGTCATATGATGTATGTCCAATCGTGGGTCGCAATTTCCATCAATCGTATTATATGTCGCACACATTCTATCTATCGGAGTTTTCGCAAACGGACTTTGTAAATAAAACATCGCATCAGGACGAACATAGTATTGAGGTACAACAAATGAAACTTGAGACATCAGATATGAACAGTCTATAATGTTTTTTATGCTTTTGCACAGGAAAATTACCGTGCTGACAATTCTCACATTCTCAAGTGTCCACTCATTGAATCTACTACACAATTGCTTATAATCCGAGCCAGGGGGTAAGAATACACCATCTATTTTCCAGTTTAGAATTTTCGAAAAAATTTTCTGACATTTATCAATTGCCTCAGTTAAATATTTCTCATCAGTATGCCAAATTAGCATTCCATATTCAAATTTAGATCTAACCAGCGAGTAGTACAATGTTTTGAGGGTAATTGGCCTGTTGAACATCTTGCACCTTCTATATGAAAATCCTAGAGAGCGATTAGCTTCTTTGATTAAATTGTCGATTTGAACATTAAACTTCAGAGTATAGTGCAGATAAATACCTGAATCTTCAATCCATGAGACTCTCCCAAGGCCGCGTTTATCTATCTTATACTGAAATTCAATCAAATCACTCTTACGCGAGAAAGTGAAAACGTTACATTTAGCAGAATTTACATCAAGTGAATTTCTTTTACACCAATTTACAAAATTAGTGATGTCGGCTTGCAAATCAAGGCAATCCTGAATATAATTCACGGATTTGAAAATTTTTGCGTCGTTAGCGTATAATAGCAGATGATTATTTATTACTAACTGAACGCTATTCATATATAATCCAACAAGTCAATCACAATTTACTATGGTTAATGCAATCGAAGGCCTTGGAGATGTCAGTGAATATGACATCAACCTGTCTATTTTGGGTGAGCGACGATTCAATAATTTCTAAAAATATAATCAGGTTAGTTACGGTGGACCTTTTTGGAATAAACCCCTGCTGAGAAAGAGAAACGACAGGACTTAGGTAGGACCAGATTATCTCACTTAAGAACATTTCCAACACCTCAGAAAAATTGCATAACAAAGCCACCGGACGGTAATTTGCTATTTGAGATTTCTTTCCTTTCTTGAAAACAGGACAAACTTTCGTACATTTCCATTCTTCTGGTAATTTACCTGATGTGACAGATAAATTGAAAATAATTTCTAAAAGCTCAGTAACCTCCTTAGAATAAAATTTAACTAACGAAGCTGGAATGTTATCCAATCCGGTAGAGAGTTTATTTCTTAACTTTTTTATATTAGAAAGTATTTGTACATCAGTAATCCCAATTCCATCTCTTCAATACGAGAATGATTGCGAGATGATACCACAAGGCAAATCAGTGGCTGGCTTATAAACACTCGAAAACAAGTCAGCAAAAGAATCTACAATATCTTTAGGACGTGTGATTTCATTACCATCATGAAACATAATTCCAGGAATTCTGGAAGTCTTATTAGGATTATTGACTATTGACCATATTAAATATGGCGATCTCTCAATATCTAATTCCGCCTTATTTACATAATTTTTGTACACCTGCTTAATTTTATGTTTCAAGATTGAGAATTAGTTAATCCAAATACAGGCTTGTCAACAACGCGTTTGGCATTTTGACTATTATTTTGATGTTGAATTCAAAATGTGAGGGTATTTCTTGCCTGATAGAAACTCACCCACACTGAAATGGCCGATTTTGTTTAATCGTTAATATCGATTTTGAAACCCGAGAAAAAGTTATTCAATAAGAGCGAAATCCTAGAAATACTACAGCACCTTGAAAGGAATTTAGTCGAGCTTTACTAGAGTTCAGAGATGTAGAATCAATACAAAGACATTCGGTTGAAAATTGGACTTTAGTTCACTGTATGATGTGATTTTTTCCTTTTAACAAATTTTTGACTGTGTTTTTATTTCTCTGTATTATCTTCACATTTTATTTCCTCGACTTGTATGTTTTATTTCTATCGCAATCAGAGTTTTGTTCTTTTGAATGCCAACGTCCTTGTTTTACCGAAGTTCGGGTCGGACTTTAAATTCCAACGCCGGGCTCTTGCTCTTCCAAAGATGTTTTCTGAACGCCAAGAGCATCACTTTCGTCATGAGGACTGGCATCATGTCACTCGTCTTCACTTAGCAGATCCGAGCTTCACTGGAAATGGTTCAATTGACCTACATCAGGAGCAGATCTTCACTGCATTTTAATTGCACAGGGTCTACGGAAGGGTACTTCGGGCTCTCCTGTAGCTCAAAATTTCGTTTTCGGGTGGATTCTGTTCAGTAAATTCAGTTCACATCTTCCAGTGCTCCAAGAGTGATGAACTCTTCTTTGACCTTCAACAATTTTGGGAGAATTTCAAAGTCGTGCCTCCTAAACTTTTCTGGACTGCTGATGAGGAAGAGTGTGAAAGACATTTAGAAATGACGCGTTACTTCACATGGAACAGCGGTTCAAGCGGGACGATCGTCTTCACGGAGCGTATTTCAAGTTCATGGAAGAATACCATCAACTTCAGCACATGCAGTCCGTCAGCATCTCCGCGGATCCAAGGGGCATCTCGGGGTCATTTTTCCTTTCACATCATGGAGTTTGGTATGATGAAAGTTTAACCACAAGACTTCGAGTAGTTTTTAATGGGTCTCGGCAGTCAAGTCGAGAATGTCATTGAACGAGTGTCTTCACGCGGGCCAAAAACTGCAGTTATTTATTGCAGATGTCTTGCTGAAGTGGCGTCTTCACTTCATCATTTTCTCTGCGGATGTCGAAGAAATAAAATCGACAGATCATCGTACACGAAGGTGATCCAGGATCTCCAGCTTATTCCATGGCGCGAAAGTCAAAATGAGCCTGTTCAAATGTTTCGACTTAGCTCTGTCACATATGGTCTGGCCTGTGTTCTATTTATGGCTCTTCCCAACGTTTAGCAGCTTGTTCTTGATGATGGAGATCGACTTCCCTTGGCTGGTGAAGTGATAAAAACTGAGAAATTTGTCGATGATGTCTTATCAGGAGCTGACAACATGGAAGATACTACCAAATTACACAATCAACTACGTGGCCTCTTCACGGCTGGCGGCTTACCGCTCAAAAAGTGGAATTCCAATAGTCATGAGCTAATGCAACGCATTCCAGAGGATTTACGCGCATTGCCCGGGATATCTTTTGGCAGGCAGAATTGTCAGTTTTGATGCTTGAATTAACTTAGCAGCCCAGTACCGATTGTTTTATTTTTCAGGTTGATCTAAGAGCTATTAAGGGTGTCATTGCTAACTGCATTATTGTCAGTCAGTTAGTCTCATTATTCGATTCTCTGGGATGGTTGGCGCCTGTTGTCACCGTCTTAAAAATCTTTATCCAGGAACTCTAGAGGCCTAATCTATACTGGGGTGATCCTTTGCCTGAAGGATTTCGTCATCGTTGGATGATGTATTATGAGGATCTTCCTCATTTTTCCGCAGTCAAGATCATGGGCTGAAAAGTCTTCGGCCTGACACAGAGATGACGCCACAAATAAAAAATCTGTATGCTTGTCATAGAGTACC
>JAUMHM010088104.1:0-10028 GCA_032362435.1 Melikaiella ostensackeni
TATAAAAAAAAAAAAAAAAATTTGTTACATTATCTTCATATAAGTTTTTATATTTGTATAAAATTTGACCCCCCCCCCCCCTCGTTTTTGTCAAATGTCCACGTTTTGAGACCCTCTGAACCCAAAAAATAGGTTTTTGAATGTGTCTGTCTGCCTGTATGTATATATGTATATCTGTCTGTCAGCATGATAACTTTTGAAGGAATTAATCTATGGGATTAGCCTTTGGTACACTCTTTAAGTGTCGAAAACTAAAGGAAAAGTTCGTTGGCCAGCCATTTTGGATCAAAATTCATAAAAAGTATTTGAATTCAAAATAAATTTTGATAACTTGCTGGAATACTGAGTAAAACTAACTGAAGCAATCTGCAGTACCGACGCAGTACCGGCAGTACGCAGTACCGACTAACCGATCCTAACCGCAAAAAAACTCGGTTGCGAGAATGGAGTGTTGTTCACGGTTTCTACAGCACGGTCGATAATTTTCCAAATTTAGTTTTTCATTAAAAAAATTGTTTTCAACTGCAAATAATTAGGACCATACAAACGTTCCTTGGTGCCGCTTATTTTATTTCACAAAATTTCAACTCGACATCTCATTCCGTGTGGATATAAGTTGTTCCAAAAAAAAACTCTGAGTTTTAAACTTTTAAAATTAAGAGTTTAAGGCCATGTAATACTTACTTGATTCCTACCTTACCGACACTTCTTTTGCAACACCTCACGTCCCGAATTGAGGTATCGAGTTACAAATTTGGAAAATTAAATAGAAGGCACTAAGAAACATTTGTGTAGTTTTACATTTTTAGAATAAAAAAATGCTGTCAATAAATTTTCTTTATAGTTCGAAAAATGTAAGATCACACAAACGTTCCTTAGTGCCTTTCATTAAATTTCACAAATTTTCAACTCGATATCTCAATCTTCCAAATATTTAACAGGATTTCCAAAGATATTAAGATATTCCAAAAAATTTGAAAGGATTTCCGTGCATGTTAAAGAATCCTGCAGCATTTTAATGATTTTACGGGGTTTCAACTTTTTTCAAATATTCCCTAAAAATATCAAAGATTTCAAGGGATATAATCAAGAAAATTTGAGGGGTTTTAAGGGATTTCAGAAGAATTTCACACATTTCAAAATCTTTCAAACATTAGATGGGATTACCAGAGATATCAAGTGATTCCAAGGAATTTCTAAGGATTTCAAAGGATTTGAAGGGATTTCAATTTTCAAGAGATTTCTTAGGATTTTAAATATTTCATAGGATTTCAAATATATTTAAGGAATTTTCTATGACTTGAAAAATTTCACGGGATTCTAAGATATTTTAGGAGCTTTCAGTGGAGTCAAAGTTGCTTTCAAAGAACTTTTCAGAATTACAAGATACTTAGGACATTCAATCGATTTTTTGAGATTTATTTAAACATTTAAAAGGATTGTAAGAAATTTTTGTAGGTTTCGTAGGACTTAGTTTTCATGACTTTCCATGGGACGGAATTTCATTGGAATTTAAGGAATATTTCAGTGAGTTTCGTAGCATTTTAATGATTTTGTTCGATTTTAAATATTTTCAAAGGTTTTTATGGAATCGTTCCTTTAAGTCCCTTGGATTATTTTTGAAATCCTTTGAAAAGTTTTCTCAACCTCTCATAACCCTTAGTTTCTTTGAATGACTTAAGGGCATGTGACACTTATCCGATTCCTACCTTACCGACATTTTTTTGGACTATACCAATTCCACACGAAATGAGATATCGAGCTGAAAGTTTGGGGAAATAAAAAAAGGGACTAAGGAACGTTCATGTACTAATACATTTTTACAATTACAAACAATATTTTCTAAAACACATGCCCTTAAAGAAATAATGATTATTAATTAATATATAATAATTATAATATATAATAAATAATTATTGTATTTTTTATTCAATAATTATTTTCAAGATATCTACTTTACTTTAAGGCCATGTTCTATTTAGCCGATGCCTACCTTACCGAAAGTTTTTTCTTATCAACTCACGTTCAGAGGAATTGAGATATCGAATTGAAAATTTGGGAAATTAGATAAAATGCACTGAAGAAACGTTGTCCTAAATTTTTAGAATTACAAAAAAAAAATCAAAAAATGTTTGAAAAATAAATTGTTTTACGATTCTGGAAATTTTGGACTTCACAAACGCTCCTTCGTGCCTTTCATTTAATTCCCCAAATTTTCAACTCGATATCTCAATTGATTTGGCCGTAAATTGGTGCGAACACAAATATCTGTAAGTTAGGAATCGGATAAGTATAACATGGCCTTAAATTCCTTTTGAATTTATAACATATGTTAATAGACCTAAAAAAAAGTGGAAGAGTAAGTTTCATAAGAATCTATTTTAATTTGTATTTAAGGGCATATGTGATACTTATCCGATTCCTACCTTACCGACATTTTTTGGGACTATAATTCAACACGAAATGAGATATCGAGCTGATAGTTTGGGAAAAACGAAAAAAACAAAAGAAAAGTGACTAAAGAACGTTCGCGTACTAATAAATTTTTACAATCATAAAAAATATTTTCCAAAACTTTTTTTTGTAATTGCAAACATTTATTAGTACGTGAACGTTCCTTAGTCCCTTTTCATTATTTTGACTCTTAAAGTAAAGTAGAATTCTTAAAAGTTATTAAATAAAGAATATAATCATTATTTCTGATATTTATACTTTTTTGTAAATAAAAATTCTAAGGATGACAATGCAATATAAGATAGTTTCAAGAAATGGTATGGTTTTTCAAAAGACTTTAAGAGATTTAAACAAAATCAAGATTATGAGAAGTTGCAAAATGTTTTCAAAGGAATTTAGAAATAATTCTTGGGAGTGAACAAAATTTCGAAATGTATGTAAATCAATTTTTCAAAACGAAACACAATATTCTTTTGGGCGAATGTTCATTTCAAATCGGTATGTTTTGAAATTCTTCGAAATTTCTTTAAATTCACTAAAATCCTTTTAGATCCTCTGAAATTTAAAATCAATTGCAATCCATTAATATCCTTTCAAATCCCTTCTAACTCTCCGAAACCAGGCGAAATCTTAAAAGATGTTAAAGTCCTATGCAATCGCTATAATTGACTGAAATCATCTAAAATCATTTGAATTCCTTAGAAATCCCATGAAACCTCCTGGAATCTCTTGCGATCCCATAAGACCCCTTAAATTCCTTTGAAATATTTAAACCCTACGAAATTGACGAAATTCTTTGAAATTCCTTAAATTCCAATGAAATCCATTTCTATAAAAACCCATGAAAATTTTGAATCTCATACGAAATCTAATAATGTTTCTTGTTAATCTTTTTAAATGTTTGAAATCCCCCGAAATTTCATAAATTCGATTGCAAGCCCTAAGTATGTTTGAAACCTTGTAAATCTTTTGAAAGACTTTGATTCCGCTGAGATTTTTGAAATTTTGTGAAACCCTTTGTAAACACTTGAAATCCCGTGAAATCTTTGAAATGCTACGAAATTCTTTAAAATTCGCGGAAATACTTGAAACCTTTTGAAATATTCGGAATCATTTGAAATAATTTGGAATCTCTTGATATCTTTGGAAATTCCATGAAATGTTTCAAAGATTTTGAAATGTGTAGGAGTCTCCTGAAATTCCTTGAAATGTTGGAAATTTTCAGGGAACCCTTGAAAAAATTCGAAAGTCCATAAAATCTTTGAAAAGCTGTGAAATTTTTTAAAATTCACAGAAATCCTTGAAACCCTTTCAAATCTGTGAAATCCTTTGGAATCCTTTGGAATCTCTTGATAATTGATATCTTTGGAAATCCCATGAAATGTTGGAAAGATTTTTAAATCTGTAGAAGTCTCCTGAAATTCCTTGAAATCTTTGAAATTTTTAGGAAACCTCCAAAAAAACTTGAAATCCCATAAAATGTTTCAAATGCTGCAAAATTCTCTAAAATTTACAGAAATCCTTGAAGCACTATGAAATCTTTGAAATCCTTTGAAATTCTTTGGAATCTCTTGATATCCTATTGTCTCCTTTTTCCTTGAAATTCCTTGAAATCTCTGAAATTTTTAGAAAACCTTTCAGAAAATTTGAAATCCCCTAAAATCTTTCAAATACTGCGAAATTCTTTAAAATTCACGGAAATCCTTGAGACTTGTTAAAATCTTTAGAAATTTCTTGAAATCCGGTAAAGTACTTCAATTTTTGAAAAGTTTTTATTTGAAGAGAGGAAAATCACTCGATTTGAAATGAAAACAAAATTTTGTTTTAAAAAGTCGTGTAAAATGCCTTGTCATGTCCTGAAATCCCCTGAAATACTTGAACGATCCCTTATGGTTATGGTCTGTTTATTTAAATCTTCCTGGGTGCGCTAGCCGTGGGACTGAATCGGTGCAATCATCGATGGGCGTTAAATCTTATGAAATTCCTCGACACCCCTTGAAATATTATAAGATCACTTCAAATCTTTACAATCCATTGAAATTCCATAAAATCCCTTGGAATCTTTAAAAATATTCTAAAACCTTCTAGATCCTATAAAATTCTTCCAAATCTTCGAAAATTATTTGAAACTGTATAAAACTTTTTCAAATACCAGAAAGTCTTTGAAAATACCTTGAAATTTTTGAAAATCTCTTAAAATGTTTGAAATCCTTCGAAGTCCCTAAATTCCTACAGAAATTAAATTCTTATGAAAACTAAATCCTACGAAATTTACTCGAATTATTTGAAATCCTTTTGAATGTTTAAATAAATCCCAGAAAATCGATTGAATGTCCTAAATATCTTTGAAATCTCGGAAATTTTTCATTTTTTTTTTCAAATCGACATGCTTTGAAATTCTTTGAGATTCCTTGAAATTCACTGAAATCCATTTAGATCCTTTGAAATTAAAAATCAATTGCAATCCGTTAATATCCTTTCGAATTCCTTCCAATTCCCGAAATCCCGCGAAATATTAAAAAAAATGGTATCCTTATCTTACAATTTTATTATCTTTATCTTTGAAATCCACCAAAATATTATAAAATGCCTTAGAATTCCATAAAATTGCATGAAATTTTAATGATATTCCTTGAAAGTCCTTAAAATATTTGAAGTTCTATGAAATCCTTTGTGATTTTGGGAAATTCATTAAAATATGTTATTGTGTGACTTTTAAATTTCTTAAAATTATTGAACTCCTAGAAATTGTTTATAAAATCCCTAGAAATCCGTTAAAATCCCAGAAAATTTCTTGAAAGTCCGTTAAATTCCGTGAAATCTGATGATACTCTAAGAAATCCTGGAAAATTTGTTAAAACACTTGAGAGGTTGTAAAATTCTTTAAAATCATTAAAATCCTCGAAAATTTTATTAAATTCATTGAAAACCCTTAAAAATCCCTTGAAATCTCTTAAAATATCCTAAAACTTAAAATGTTTTAAATTCTTTGAAATCTTCTGAAGTCCCTTGAAAATTTTTACATCTTTTGAAAATTCCTTGAAGTCTCTTGAAATACTCTAAAATCAAAAAATACTTGAAATCCTTTCAAATTCTTGAAATCTAATGGAAATTTCTTGAAATCTTTTAAAATACCCTTAAATTTTGAAGGTCCTTTGAAATCCCTTCAAATTCTTGAAATCTATTGAAAATTCATTGGAATATCTTAAAAATATCCAAAAATTCTTTAAAACCTTTGGAAATACCTTGTAATATTTAAAAATCTCTTCGAATCTTCGTTATCCATTAAAAAATTTAAAAACCCTTTCAAATACCGTTGAAATCTGATAACATTCCTTGAAATATTTTCAGTCCTATGGAATCCTTTTTCCTCAAGAATCCCTTGGAGTCCTTTAAACCTTTAAATCCTTTAATCCTTTAATCTTTTAAAATATCCTGAAATTTTTAAGATTATTGAAAATACCTTTAAATTCTTCAAATCTATTAAAAATTTCTTGGAAAATCTTTTAAAATATCAAAAAAGTTTATAATCTTTGGAAATACCTTGAAATATTTGAAGTCCTATGAAATCTTTTGCGATGCTGGAAAATTAATTAAAATACATTATTTAGAGCCTTTAAAATTCCTTTAAATTAATAAACTCCTTAAAAATTTTTATAAAATTCCTCAAACTTCGTTGAAATCCTATAAAATCCTTTCACAACCTGTGAAATTACATGAAATCTGATGATATTTCCAGAAATCCTGGAAAATTTATTAAAACACATTGAGAGCTTTTAAAATCCCTTAGAATCATTGAATTATAGGTCCTGTGAAATACTCTGAAATTCCGTGAAATTAAATGAAATCTGATTATATTTTTTGAAATTCCTTGAAATCCGTTAAAATTCCTTTGAAATATGTAGAAATCTTGGGAATCTACTGCATTCACTTGAAATATTTTCGAATAACCCAAAACCATAAAGGTCCTGTAAAATCCCGTGAAATTAAATGAAATCTAATGATATTCCTTGAAATTCCTTAAAAATCCTTTGAAATTGTTTGGACATCTTGGAAATCCTCTGAAATCACTTGGAGTCACTTGAAAGTCTGTACTTGTTCATTCTTGTTCATTCTTTGCAATTTATAAAAATAATTTGAAATGTTCAGAAATTTTGTATATCTATTGAAATTCATGATAAATCACTCAAAAATTCTATAAATTTTTTTTGAAATCTTTGACATTCTCTGAAGTCCCTTGCAATCATTGAAAATAATCTAAAATCTTTTGAATCCTATAGAATCTTTCAAAATCCCAATGAATAAGTTTAGAAATTCTTTGTAGACCCATAAAGTTTTTTAAATTTCTCAAAATCTATTAAAATCTTAGAAATAATATTAAATTCCTAAACTGATTTTCTCTGAAATTCCTTCAACTGCATTAAAATCATTAAAAGATTTTTAAACTCCTTAAAACGTTTGAAAGCTGTGAACAATCCTTTAAAGCAATTAAAATCCTTGAAAATCCTACGAATTTACTTGAAAGCTGTTAAAATCCTCTGCAATCCTTCAAGTCCCTTTGAATAAATCCCTACCTTCCAAGTGATTTCAGAGGATTTCCAAGATGTCCAAATATTTCAAAGTGTTTTTAATGAATTTCAAGGAATATCATCAGATTTTATTTCATTTCATAGAATTTTCAGGGTCGCTAATTACGAATTTTTATCATAAAATTCAAAATTTAAAATGACGGATCCAAAAAGGCGGTGAAAATTAAAAAAAGTTGACGGATTTGTGTGAAAGTGCTTATTTGGAGGTTTTCGGGATAGCTGATTACGAATTATTCGTCAAAAATTGAAAATTAAAAATAGCAGCGAAAATTTAGGGTTTCAAGAATCTATTGAAATCCTTTTACTTCCCTGAAAATCTTTCAAATCTTTTGAACCCTTTCAAAAAAATTGAGTAGAACGACTTTTAGGGTCGGTTTGCAAGACTTTTACCGGCCCAGTCTTGGTGGGTGTGATTTACGAACCTCCGAATGCGTCTTACGGCAGGGAACTTGAGGCTGATATTTTTGTCCTTATTCCTAACCATAAAAACATTGTTCTTACTGATAACCTGAACACGAATCTTAATGCTACCAACAACTTGACTGATTATTTAATTTCAGTAGTTTTTACCGCAGGATTATCTGCTGTTCCCCATAGTTCCACCTACCACACTGATCATCCCAGTACGTGGATTACTTGATGATTGTTGATGACTTAGACAAGGTGATCTCTCCCACCCAACACTCAATCTCATTCCTCTCTAAATATGACCTTATAAGCTTCCAATACCAGTTCTTCTTTAAACCCTCCTCTAGCATAACTCCTATTTTTATCAGTAATCTATCCAATATAAATGAAGCTGAATTTCGAGAGCACCTCTCTACTTATGACTGGAATAGCATTTTCACAGAAAAAGATATGAATATGATATGCATGCAAAAAAGAAATCAATTCCCTGGATCACTTCTTACATCAAAGGTTTGATGAAGAAAAGAGATAACAACCGAAGATTGATCAAAAGAACTAAAAATAGCATCATTGAAGCCCAATTTTGTAAATTGAAAAACTTAGTAGAAACTAAAATCATGGATTTATTCAATCAATACAATTACGTTTCTACTACAAACAGGAACAAAAATGAAAATATCTGGTTTCTTCTGAAGCGGCTGGGACTTATTCCTTCTAAACACGCAGATTCTGATAATTATTTATCCCCTGCAGACCGTTTAACTGCTTCTACCACTAAGCTTACACTCTCAGTAAATACTATTTCTTTTCCCACCTCTGCTCCATCCACCTTTGATGATACTAAATTTTTCTTCTCTGACATCTCGCAAGAAACTTCAATTGAAAAAATCTACGAGGTCAAATCAAATGCTTCAGGCTCAGATGGCATCTCAGTCAAAATGATTCGTCTTGCTTTACTAGTATTGGTCTTATTCTCTTGCATATCTACAATGCATCTCTCCAGGTGGGATTTTTCCCTGACACCTGGAAATAGGCGATTATTCGCCCTGTCCCAGGAACATGCAACCCCACCTCTCCTAAAGATTTCCGACCTATTTCCATCCTGTGTGCCCTCTCTAAACTCTAAATCGAACTCATTGTCCAGCAGCAACTAACATCGCACCTCGACTCTAACAATTTAATTGATCCAATGCAATGCGGGCTTTGGGCCAGGAATAGCACTCCTATGCTCTCACTTAAAGTTACTTCTGACCTTAAACTGGCAATTGATAGCAGAGAGTTGATGGTTGTTGTCCTTTTTGACTTTTCCAAGGCATTTGACACAGTTTACCATAATCTACTATTAACTAGGCCCGAATCGGTTAACTTTTCTAGCATGGCAATTGAATGATTTGAATCTTATCTAAGCAATCGTTATCGAAGAGTACTAAATAGCAATGGTGAACAGTCTGCTTGTGGGGAGGTCAAGAGTGGTGTCTCTCAAAGATCCACTATTGCCCCTACTCTGTTCAATATTTATACCTCTGCTCTCGGCAGCGAGCTTCGTCATAAAAAGTACCACAAATCTGCTGACAATTTTAAGCTTTATCTTTCTAGACCTACTGCTACTCTTAAGAACTTACTTCAAAAGGTACAAGAGGATATCGATTTGGTGGTGCAGTGGGCTTTGACCTGTGGTCTCACTCTAAACCCAGCTAAAACAAAGGCTATTATCAGAGGACCTTCTTCCTCTCCATCACCTGAAACAATTGCAACCCTACCTCCTTTCCTGATTGACGGACTTAGCATCCCCTTTATGAAATCTGTTGAAAATTTGCGCTATTTTCTTAATCGCACTCTTTCTTAGAAAGAACAAGTTCGGATATTTCAAGAAAAACCTTCAGAGTCCACCAGCAGCTAAATAGGAATGAAGAATCACTTCCCACTCCAACACGTATCCTCTTAGTGAAAAGCCTTATCCTCCCTTTCTTTGATTATGGCTGTTTGGTATATGATGATATTACTGACGAGCTTAATACCAAGCTTGAGCGTATGCTTAATGCTTGCATTATGTTCATATATAATATCCCCAAAAGTGCACATATGACCTGTATAACATATTCAGCACGGAAGCTCCGAAATACCTTTTTAATATCTTTCATTTTATTGATAAAGATCAGCCAACATAGTCGAAATTCCGTGATAGGAAAACACTACTTAAAATTCAACCACACCGCTCTTGTAAAGTGCAAAGGTTGTTTATTATTCGTGGTGCACGTCTTCGAAACAAATTACCTATAACAATTAGAAATTCACCTTCACAATACCACTTCAGAAACCTTCTTTTTTGTTACTTACTTAATACTTGAAATCCGACTCTTGAAATCACTCAATAGTAACACATATGATATACTGGCGCATGAGACTGCGTGATATTGTATTACTTGTAATTATGTATATATGTACATATGTGACGCGCTCCGAGAAAAGGACCCTTAGCGGCCTTTCGTCGATTTTATAAGAGAAGGAGAAGAAGTAGCGAGGAGCCGATAGACTCTTCCGATATTCCTCTCTCTTTTCACCACACACATCACGTTA
>JAUMHM010088105.1:0-10027 GCA_032362435.1 Melikaiella ostensackeni
GCCATAAGTAATGCTTTCAAATTACCCCCACTTGGTCTTTTTATAAGACAGCGGTATACTACATCAGCATCATTTTGCCCATTTTTATAATGGTCATCATAACGAGGTCCCGGATTGAGATGTGCATAGAACTGATCGCCATTATCGAGCGCTACAACAGCGAACCCATGTGGATGGCTTACTAGGGATGCTAGGGATGCTTGTAGGGATGCTGAATGATCTATGAAAGTTCCGTGGAGAACCTGGCCAGGTTCAGGTTGGCCCTCAGCTGTAAGTTTTTGTAATTCAATTTCGCTTTCCGGAGAAAGCTTAAAAGGATGGGGTCCTTGAATCTCTTCGATCAATGCAGCGTCTACTGCAAAAAATAGATCATTGAAATTTTTTTAAATTGGAAAAATAACAGTTGGACAGTAGAATATCAATTTGACAGGGGGATTCCTGGTTGCATGTTCCGTTACGGACAGAGTTGCCGTAATCTCGTAATTTGAATTTATGCAGGAGGTCAATTATGTAACTTTCCCACTTCATTTCCACTTTCATCTCACTGAGAAATAATTGAAGAGAACTATAGATAAACAAATGAAACAAATGAATGTGTCAATGAAGGTGAAGTGAGCAAGTCATATAATCGACACCCTCACCCATGATAAATTTAAATTGCCTTACTTCCTTCCCCGCCCGTCCCTTCCTGTTTCCCTCTTTAAATACTCTTACCCAACTTTACCCATATATATGCCTAATAACTCATTTCTCTATCACAAGCCATATAACCTCCTCTTCTCCATCCTGCCTAACACCATTCAAACCCCCTTCTCCCTTCTAACATTTTATATTTTCCACCTGTCCCTACGATATCCTAACTCAAACCGTACCTTCTGACGTAACCTTCTTAAGATGAGATTATTACTTCATTCTCTCCGTTTCTACACCTATTCCTACTTTTTGCATCGTACTTCCCTCCACCAGTGTTCCATCTGTCCTTTTTATGTGTGCACCAACCCATTTCTCTCCAATTACCACCTTTGCCCAACACCTTTTCCCCTTTTCCTAACAATCCTTCTTACGATTTATAGGTTACGGCAATATCTCTGCCTACCACTGACCGCTTAACCCCTCCTATTACTCCCCTTCTTTCTCCTGTCATCTTTTCTTTATTTAACTTCCCTTACCCCCTCTCTACCCTGTATTCCCCCTTTTCCTACCTTCTTCGCATTTTCCTCTTTTTCACCCTTCTTCACTCTCATTTCCTTCATCCCCACCCCATCCCTTGCTATCCGCCCACCATATTCCATCCTTTTCCAATTATCCCATTATATTCCATTATCTCATTTTCGACGAAAATATGAAAATTGTAAAAGTTTCTAAAATCTCGTGCCACCTTTAGAACATTTAAAAATTAATGTCGTTAAAAAATTGCAGTATAATTCCACACTTAAATCATTTAGAACATTTTGTTGATTGCGATTATTTTATTTCAATATGTTACAAGATTCGAATCTAGCAACGTGGCACTAATCGAAAATATGGATTAAACAAATATTTCGAATGAAAATTGTCAATAATTGATTTTATATTGTACACTTGGAAGTCAAATTAAACATTAATATTAATGTCATGCGTAAGGAATATATTGAATAATCTCGATTGGCTATTATCTCATTTTCGACGAAAGTATGAAAAATTAAAAATTTTAAAAATCTAGCGCCACCTTAGAACATTTAAAAATGAATGTTGTTGAAGAATTGTAGTATATTTCCACACTTGAATAAACTGGAACGTTGTGTTGGTTGTCATTTTTTTATTTCCATATGTTACAAGATTTGAATCTAGCAACGTAGCACTAATTTAAAATATTAATTTAAAAAAATTTTTTAATGAAAATGTTCAAATGTTAATTTTATATTGTACACTTAGAAGTCAAATTTAAGATAATTATTAATATCATGCGTAAGGAATATGTCGAATAATCTCCAGAAGCCATCGTCTCATTTTCGAAGAAAATATGAAAAATGAAAAATTTCAAAAATCTAGTACCACCTTGGAACATTCAACAATAAATGTTGTTAAAAAAATTTAGTATATTTCCACTCTTAAATGAACTAGAACATTTTGTTGATTGTCATTCTTTTATTCCCAGATGTTACAAGATTTGAATCTAGCAACGTGGCACTGAATGAATTCAAATTGTTATTTGATAAAATTTATATTGTCTCAGGGCTACGGTTGATTGTCGACATTTTGAGAAAATGTAATATTTTTCATCAATATTAAATTATATTATGTTAAGTAAACTTACTTGCAATATTAAGCAAAGCCACGCAGGCACAGAAAAGAATGACGATATTCATTGTTTGTAGATACGAAAAGAGGTAACGATTGGCACTCAATAGGAATTTGTAAAGAATTTCGTAAAGTGCGACTGGTTTTGTAGACTATTTACAATTGAGAGGAGAGGGAATGATTCTCGAACGCAGAATTGTACATATCTGCTAGATATATTACGCATAGAACCTTCAGATATGTTGAAGTACATATATACATTATACCAATGCATTTTGTTTTTCATCTGGACTGAACTGTAGAACATGAACTGAAGTCATGCGAAAAGATTATGTATGTATAATCTATTGGCAGTTTATGTATAGACTGAAAATTATGTATAATCCATCAATATATATATATATGTTTTCCCAAAAGATTTGTTTATTCAAAGAAGATTTATTTGAATTAAAGAAAAATATGATTTGATTCTCAGCCAAAGATAAGTTTTTTTGATTTGAAGAAAGATTGTGGTTGCCTGTAATTTATGTTCAATTTCATTTTCACAGATCGTGTCAAATGCAGATACAGCAAAATTATTTTCTAAAATTAACAACTTTCTGATGTAAATTTCTATTCTTCCCATGCATAAATAAGTCAAGGAAAGCGTCAGGAATATGTTGGTGACTTCAACTCAATTTCGCTAAAAAGGGTGGATGGAAAGTTTGTGTGCATCAATTTGTTTACCCTCCTGTCCTTCACGAGTCCCAATTAAGGAAAAAAAAATTGAAAAAAAACTCAAAACAAAATAGAGGCTATTTTCTAAAAATTAAAATTTTTGGGTTTTTCAGGAAAATATGCGAGATACGGAAAAAACTTAAAGGCAGAAATTGTTCTATTTGAAGAAACCTTCATAAAGTTTTTCTTTCATTTTTCGATATTTTTAACCGTTTTTTGAGTACCTTCAAAAATGTGTATTTTTACTCAAAAAACGGTTGAAAATATCAAAAAATGGAAAAGAACGTTTTATAGGTCTATCCAAGGAGAACAATTTTTACTTTAAATTTTTCCCATATCTTTCGTTTTTTGTCGAAAAAAAACCAAATTCTTTATTTTCAAAAAATAGCCGCTATTTTGTTTATTTTTAGTTTTTCACATTTTTTTGGGATTTGGAAAATCGAAGGAACCCTTCACAATCTTAAACAAGAAAAAGTCCATTTTTTGTATTTTCACTAAAAAAGCGTACTCCAAATATGTGCTCAAAACAGGGTTCAAAATATCGAAAAATGGAAAAATAACTTTTTGTAGGTCTCTTCAAGGTGAAAAATTTACTCGTGTCTAGCGTATTTTTCATGAAAAACCCCAAATATTTTATTTTAAGAAAAATTGCCGCCATTTTGTTAACTTTTGAGTTTTTCGAAACTTTTTTCCAGGCATCGAAAATTTATAGAACCCTCCATAACAGCAAAAGAGAAAAAGTAAATTATCTTGATTATTTTGAAAAATGCCAGATTTTCAAAAAAACAACGCCCGTTTATTTTGAAAGAAAAAATTTTTCAGAAATTTGTTGGCACCCTATCCTAGAACTCTTTTTAGCACAAAAACAACACATACGAGTATATTCGGGACGAGTGTACCAACATAACGTAAAAAAAAAATTGAAGATCGAACAGACGTAGCCCGCGAAATTTGAAAAGTCACCTTATTTTTTGATCACACCTCGTATATTGAAGTAGGAATGAATTTTTGAATATTTTCTTTATCTTTGCAAATATTTTTAATCAGAGTCTCATTAGTTTTATTTTATGCGATTATTCTTCATTAATGATATTTATCTCTTCCTCTAAAAGTCTCTTCATTTTTCTGGAATGGAACTGTCAGCGTGAGGTTTAGAATTTTTTCTGAATTTCCGTTGAAAAAAAACCTGGAAGAGACCTAGAATGTGGAAATAAAAATTCTGTATCAACCTTGGTATAAAAAATTGAATTTAAAAGTTGTACTGAAAATTTCATCAAATCATAACAAAATATCAAAATAGAACATCTAAAAAATTAGGCTTAGGATTTATATAATAAAATTTTTTAGTAATTCAAAATACCACTATCAAATGAAAAATTATTAATATATATGGAATTTCTTTACAACACTGTTTCGTTCAATTTCTGTATACCTTATAACTTCAGAAAAAGAAGAATGAATTTAATGAGTTTGACAAATAATTTCATTTGTACAAATATAATTTGCTTTATGTAGGATTTCATGCCGTAAACAAGAAAATTCAAGTTACTAGATATAGTTTATTATTTTATGTACTTTTTACATGGACTGTCAATCCGGATCATTATGGATCAAAGCTATTACTCCGTAAAACGTTTTTTTCTTAATGGTATTTTACTGCCTATTCTAAGAATATTGTTCATAAAATGTTCATAAAGTCTTATAACAAAAAAAAAAGAAATCATTAAGTTATGGTGCATAAACGTTGATCCACGTTTACCTCAAAATGATCCATTATTACCCCGGTTGACGGTATAGCGCTTAAAGTAATTTTCTTCCTTAAAAAAAAAGATTGCTAATTGGAGTTTTATATTTTAAATACTCTCTATTTCTAAAGGAATGAATTTTTTTTATTTCATCAAACTTCTGTTTTATGCGACATTTTAAAAAGCATTCTACTCGATTTGAGGCCTCCTTGATTTATATATGGTACATTAGTTTTTATCATTTAAACAATTGCATGCCCCTATTTTGCTACTATTTTTTGAAATTTATACCATTATTGACACTGTTTTTGGTATATGCACTATCTGGCACTAAACAATCATTAGAAAATGTAACACACAATTCTTGCTCACAAAAAGAGAACACTTACATACCCTGAAAAACGTACACTTTCATACGCTTGTTTAATAATACCCATGCAGAAATTGCCCTAATTAGCCCCATTTAAAAAGGAGCGCTGGCAAAGCCCTGGCCAGTATTTCTATTTTGAATGAAAGATGTTAAACTATCCATTAATGGGGCTTCGAAATAGGGGCATCTTTAATTATTTACAAACATACTCTCGATGGTCCGACTAAAAAGTGATAGGATACCATCTAGACACGAATAGTATTAAAAATTTCGGTTGTGGGGTCTCAGCGAGGCTTGCCCCATGTCTGTGTTTCACTGGAGATACCTAGTTACAACAGACTTCTAACTTAACCCAGTAATTTTTCCCCAATTTTTGTATAATTTTTAAGTTCCTTAATATTAAAGTAATATCCCCATTTCATTGATATTTTAAATCAAAAAATTTACTATATAATTTAAAAAACAGCATTACAAAACTTACTTTAATAAAAGTTGCGAAAAAAGTTAAAATTTATTTATATAAACATATTATTTATTCATTTCACTAATTCAGTTGAAAAAATCGCAAATACATTGGATATTATTTTATGTAATCATTTTTTGCATTCCGAAAAAACGCGCCCTGTGACATCAGCGCCATCGTGATGTAAACAAAATTCAGCTCTTTAAATGGCGTTGTACATTATGAAGACGTATGAGGGAACACCTACACGAAGTAAGAATAATTATGTACTCGGACGCGGTTTTTGTTGTTTTTCTGGCATATGTGAGAAAATATCATTGTTCAAGTTGAAAAATGAATTTTTTATATTAATTTGATTCGTTGACGAGAAAATAAGCGCTATAACGTGCTAAAGGATGATCGACCTCTTCAACGATCTAGAGTCAACATGTATCGGATGGCAAAAGGCTTTTCACGAATCTTCAGTTTTCAAAAGACTCTATGAAAAAGTGTATCCTTTATTGAAAAGTAATAAAAGTCCTTTTTCATCAAAAATAATCTTTATTCTGTACAGTTATTATAATTTTAGAAACTAGGGCAATCTTTGAAAAATCTGGGGCGACTGTGACTAGTTTTCTCCAAGTAGAGTAATCATCTGCAAAAGCATTACAAGCCGTATGTGGCCCATGCCAGTCTACCCGATCAGGGTCACACCATAAGTAGGGCAAAATGGTCAGAACTTTCCTAGGCCCACATCAAGATTTCTGCATGGGTACTGGGCTCGGACTCACGCCTCTATTGACACTATTTGACACTTTCTTTGAGCAATGCCACTACTTTGCCACTATTTTGAAAGAAATGCCACCAATACTACTATTTTCTCGTAATTGCCCCCCCCCCAATGCCACTGTTTGTTCGGTTCCCCTTTCAATATTATTTCAAACTTCGATGGTTGGCTAAAATAACATGTGTATCATCCAAAGTACAGAAATATATACCAGAAAGTACACTCATACGGGGAGAAAAAAGGAACAGTAATAGACTGTGTTATTGTTGACGATGAGGTGAGGGAGAATATTTGGAGGCTAGAGATAGGGGAGTACGCAGATGCGGGGCATCTCCCACTAATAGTGACACTAGAGGTGGGGAAGAGAGATGAAGGGAAAACAGCCAATGAAAATCAGAAAGAAAAAAGAGTGGAAAAACTTAATTGGTCAGCAGAAAGAACAGAAGAATTTAGGGGAAAGATAGAGATGGTGAAAACGCGAGAGGGAAATGTAAACGAGGAGATGGCAATAGTGAAAATGAAAATAAAAAGTATATTACAGGGTGTAGTTAAGAAAGATGTCAGTGAAGGGGGAAAAAGATGTAGCTGGGATAAGGAATGTAAGGAGAAAAAAAAGAGAGAAAGAAATTAAGTGAATGGAGAAACGGAAAAAGCAGTTCAGAAGAATACGGAAGGAAGAAGAAAGAGTAAAATAAGTTATGCGATATAAAAAATAGACAAAACTCCTCCGCTAGCACGGAGAAACAAGTATGGAAAGTAGTAAATGGAGAGAGAAAAAACAGAAAAAGAGTTAACCAGGAGATTGAAATCCTAGAATGGACAAAATATTGTATGGAATTATTAGGAGGAGTGCAAAACAAAATAACGAGAGGAGGGAACGAGGGAAGGGGGAAAATCGAAGAAGAGGATATCACAACGGAAGAAATATAAAGAGAAGAAATAGTCGCATAATGAAAAAATGATAAGAGAAAGGGTTTGAAAATTAAATTGGGGTAATTTCGATGTCGACATTATATAAGATATGTGTGACAATAGTATCGGAGAGGTCAAGGAAAGAAGTGGAGGAAAAAAAGATAATTCCACCGAATCAGACAGGATTTCAGAAATGTATGGGACTGAAAGTTAATATTTATGTGCTTGATTATATTATAAGTAGGAGGATCAAAAGAGAGAAATGGGGCATAACAGCAATGTGTGTGGATCTGAAGGCGACTTTTGACTCATTGGACAGGAAAGAGATAGATAAAGGTATAGAGAAATGGGGATAAGAGAAGGTTTTGTAGGAAAAGTTAGATGGGAAAACACAGCATTTCACTCAATAAAGTATATTTTAATTGGAGCCTTTGTTTCGATTATATATTTGACCCGTTCGACGCGCGACACACTATCGTACATACTCATACCATTGCATTCTTTTATGTGTCACCATGTGTACGTTGATAATCTGGATTAACAGATGGCGCAAGAATGCCGATTTTATAATTTCAGCAGGTTCATAAGCCCGCTCCTGTTTTATATATTAATTTTAACTTTGGAAGAGGAGATGAAAAGAAAAAGCTGGGGAGGAGTGAGGCTAGGGGAAGATAAAGTATGCACACTGGCATATGCGGATGATATAGTGATGTTGTCGGGGAATGAGGACAGAATGGCGGTTTTAATTACAGAGTTAGAAAAATACTTGGATAGGAAAAAGCTGAGGTTTGATACGGTTAAAGTGAAGATAACAAGGTTTAGAAAGGGGGGGATGAAGAGCGAAAAAAATTGAGAGCGAGATGAAAAGGTGAAAAGTTAGAGGAAGTAAAACAATTTATATATTTTGGTTTCCTCATGCAAGCGAATGGGGAAAATGGATCGCATATTAGGAAAAGGATTAAAAAACGGTGGAGGTAATGAAACAAATATGGAAAATAGAAAAAAGAAGGTTTAGAAAAGATTGGAATAGTCGAATGAGGTTGTTTGATACGTTGGCATGGCTGGTATTAGGCTATCGGGAAGAGATATGGGAATGAAAGGAGAGGTAGAAGATAGAGAAACTGCAAGAGAGATATATCAGATGGACATTAGGGGTAGACTGGAGAACTCCGGGTTATATAGTAAGAGTAGAGGCTCAAAGGGATAAATTGAGAACAAGGATAGGAAAAAGGGCGTGGAAATTCGAAGAGAAACTAAGGGATGGAAAAGGAGGGGAATGATCAAGAAAGTATTACAAAGAGGTGGAAGAAAGAAGAAAGAGGGCGATAGAGTTAACGCAATAGGAAGGAGGAAGAAGACAGTTTTTTAGAGATCTAGGGATAGGAGAAGAAGGTAATATAGAGTATGTGAATAGATAAAGGAAACATGGGGGTACGTGTGGGATGGTTGCATGAGAGGAAATGAGTTGAGTCTCTCTCTCTCCGTCTCCTAATTTTTTAATTGCGAAATCAGAAAAAGCAAATCCGTTTCACCCAAAAGGGCTACTGGCATTAATGAAAATAAGATCCTATACTAAAGTTTTTGGCGCGAACGGTTTTTGTTGAATATCAGCGTTCAACCCTGACAGCCCTCGCAGATCTTTTCAGTTTGGACGGTAGATAAGTTAATCAGCAATTTCACGAGCACAATCTTCACTTACACTTTGCACAGCAACAATTATACAATTTTTGTTTTGAAAGGATGTGGAGATATAATGAGACAAAAACAGCAAACAAACGTAAATCCAACAAGTAATTTGTTTATAAAAAAAGGAGGTTAGTTTTCAATGTGAATGTAGAGACATCCGCTTGAGTACACGTCGCGCTGGTCTCATGGACCCCATGTGTTCTCAGAATTTTTTTCTTTCTATAACAACATGGTATATTTTCATAAATTTGATTGAATTGTGTATATTTCGAGGTTATGTGTGTTACAGATTTACTTCCAAACTACACAATATTTTTGGCCGAAAACTTAGGACAAGCAAAAAAAACATAGAAACTAATGTCCTGGAACTAACCTTGTTTGTGGGTAATTAAAAAAGTTTATTTCATAAATAATATGTATGTGGCACAAAATTGATCCTAACCTCAAAATAGTGCACGTACATGAAACTTTATTTATGAGAATAATTTTTTTCATTTTATCCCTCTAAAAAAGAGTTCGGGGACGTCCGTTATACTATTTTATAGCATCTCTGAATTCAGTTTTAAAAATTTTTGATTTTTGTGGACAAAAACCCGGGGGAACTTAACCTAATTTACCATACGCGGAAGTATCACATGCCCTTAAGTCTGAAATAAATACACATTACAATTTTAATATTGTAGCTATTCACATTTATTAGTATCAATTATTTTATTATTTAGAACAGAAATGATTATTTCTAATTTTTTTCTTATTGCTAACATGTTTGTATCTCGACAAATCATAACCCTTCACCTAAACCACAATTACCCGAAACACCTCAACTATCAATAAGCCGCAAGGTAGTCTAAAGCATTAAATCCTGTGGCGTCCCTAAATCCCATACAACAAGCCTTTTAAGAATAATTAATAATTGAAATTTGAACGACTTTTTAGATCGATTCATGCTAGATCAAGTATTTGGCTTTGATTTTTGAGTGAATCGATTCACGTCGATCCGATTCATGATCAATTAAAGGATCGATCGTTGTCAGAGAATCGAACATCCCTACCAAATATTAGCTGATAAAGTATGTAACTCTCCCACA